>SNQJ01S0052047.1:56707-74718 GCA_010110895.2 Picea sitchensis | reverse complement strand
ATCCCATTCCAATTCACTATGATAACACCAGTGCCATTAGTGTCTCCAAGAATCTTGTTCTTCATTCCAAGACTAAGCATATTCCAATAAAGTACCATTTTCTCAGAGAACAAGTTACAAACAGAATTGTTCAACTGAATTATGTACCTTCTACAGAACAGATTGCAGATATATTTACAAAACCATTAGCAGCAACCCCTTTTGGATATCTTCGTCAAAAGTTGGGGGTTATAATTTCGTTTGTTTAATTTGTTCACCTGGTCAGGGGGAATACTTATTTCATATCTGGTGTATTTCTAAGATGCTTCTAGTTGACGGGGGGAGTATGTACTGCAACAACTCAGGGGGAGCGTGTTTCTTCTTTGACATTGATGTCAAAGGGGGAGAAAGTGTGGTAATTTATTTCAGGATGTGATTTCAAGGATTCTACAGGAAAGTTACAATGGTTGTCATCAATGCCAAAGGGGGATAATGTTGTCAAATATTTAACAGATAGCGCATGCTTGTATGCTTGTCATTGATGGCAAGTACAACAATGAAGATGGGCATTATGAGAAGATGTTGTAGAGAAGATTCAAATAAGCTCAGAAGAGATAGTGCATAGGATTTTTGGCAGATCATCGATGGAAAAATCAGAGTAAGCGGAACAAAGTAAGCTCGGGAGGAGAAGCAGCATTTCTGATCGTTGGATCCCATTTTAATTCCCGAAAGAAGGAGGACCGTCAGATATGATTGTAGACAAGAAGAATGCGCAGAAAAGGAGGACAGATCTCAGGCGTCAGATCTGAGCATAATTTTCGACCATCGTTGGATCAGGGAGAACCTGCACGTTCATTAAAGTGCAAGGAGAAGCAGGCTCACAAAATTCTGAAAGAAGGAGGACCATCCATCTTCAAGCAGGACACGTGGCGAAAGATCATCATGTCGCTGACTGGAAAGTCAAAGGAATGGGGTTCCCTAACCTTTTGAATTCATGATATGCGAGATCCCGAAACTATCTTAGCCATCAGATCGAGGTTTGTTCTGGACCGTTGATCCAGCTCCATATCGGAGTCTCACCTATCGTGACTTGGAGTGACAAGAACCTCCATCTAAGGAATAGCGAGATGCGAGATTGTGAAAAGATCGGGATCGTCGGATCACCAAGAATGTGGACCGTTGACCTGAGCTCCATCTCGGAGCTTCACCTATCACGACTTGGAGAGGCAAGAAACATAACCACCGAAATCGCGATTTAATCGCAGCCGTCAGATCAAGGTGTGATCTAGACCGTTGATCCGACTCCATTTTAGAGTTTCGCGAATCACGACTTGGAGAGGCAAGAAACATAACCACAAGAACGCTGAAATCGTGATATGCGAAATCGTGAAATGATCTGAGCCATTGAATTAAAATCAAATCTGGACCGTCGAATCATAGGACAAGTCGCTGACTTGGAGTCAACGGAGCATGGTGTGGAAACTTGCGAGATGCAAGATTGCGATAAGATCTGGACCATCGGATCTATGGAGATTTCAACCGTCGATCAGACTCGATGAAGTATATAAACTCGCAAAATATGAAGCGCCTTTTGGCACAGCCTATGGTCACCGCCGGTGGTCACGAGAAGGGAAGGAGTCGGTTCAGATAAGCTCCATTTCGGGGTTTTGGGGATTGCGACTTGGAGAGTCGAGATGCCTCATCTCCAAATTCACGAAATGTGAATTCGTGAAAAGCACTTTAAATTGGTCATGGTCATATAGAGGAAGGAGCTAGCACAGAAAAGATTTGTATTGGAGTTTTGGAGATCGCGACATGAAGTGTCGAGACACTTGGCCACAGGAATGTTGAAATGCCGAAACCCGATTTAAAGGCAAGATTAATAAAGTTCATCCAACAGTGCAGATAAACTTGAATATGATCGGAGGGCTACTATTCTCTCTCAAAGTTAATTCATCAGTTACGAATCAGTTAGCAAAACTGATTCATGATTCCTGATCGGTTGGTGTTTCAGTTGCTCAGACGGTTTTTTTCTTTTGCCTAAGAAGATGCAAAGTGTAACTGTTGTGGGTGTGGTGCATAAAATAAAAAGATACAGACTGTGCGTGGTTGGTTGTTCTAGACGAAAAATGAATTAAACTGTAAGAAAGGGAAAATCACAGGATGCGTAGTGTGAGATAAAACTCAGAGAAGAGTAACAGATGAGGAAAAGACTTGAAGCAGAGCAGAATGACAGAACAAGTTGAAGCATAACAGAATTGCAGAACAAACAAAGGAAGAGAAGAATTGCAGAACAGTTAGAAGAAAACTAGATTTACAGAACAGAGAAGAAGTGGTAAGAATTGATTTATCTGTGTAGTTGGTTGTTTAATTATTCATTTATATTCCAGGGTGGTTGGGAGGTGCTAGGGAGGACTGTTGTCCTCAAAGGTTCAAGTGGGAGCTTGAACACAGGGAGTTGTAGCTTCCATCTGGTTGCAGCTAGAGAAACCAGGGTGGCAGGGTGGTGCAAGGGAGAACAAGTGTTCTCTGTTATACAGGTTGGAGCATGTGTAACTGGAATTTGGTGCTTCCATCCAGTTGGTGTTGGAACATTAGGGGAGNTTGTAAAAAAGAGGTAGCAACCTCACATTGAGTTGGTGCTCAATTATAGATGATGTACAGAACTTAAAAGACTGCCTATTATTTCGAAGAAGAAGAGGTTTTCTCCCTTTATGGGTTTCCTCATGAAAATCTGTCTCTGTGTACACCTTATGTGTGACTGATGCTCATTACTTTTATTGTCCATATGTTGTATAATGTTGATGATCACTTGAAGAAAGATTAAGAATGTATTAATAGACTTAAAATTGTTTAAGCATAATAACAATTGATTCACCCCCCCCCCTCTGTTGTCTTAGTAATTTCAATAGTGTAAACATACATTATGATGATATAATCAGCTCTAAACTTAGGATATGTAAAAGTGGGCAAAAATAGCTTCACAATAAGAGGTGCAACCTATTAGCCAATATAATGTTTAATAAAAGCAATTAAAATACCATAAAAAATAACTATTTTACTTTTGTTATGTATAACTTTGAGGAGAAAAAAAAATATGTCCAGTCAAAGGAAAAGTAATTGAAGGTCAACGATGAAGCGAATGCTCGAGTCCCGGGAATCCGAAGTGGATCTGGACCATCCATTAGCGGGGAGGCGTGTCAGTAGATAGGAGAAGGTCTGAAAGTTCGACTATCTGGTGGATTGGAGCCTAGGCGCATAAGTGTGCAAGCCACCCGAAGCTCCGAAGTGCTGAAGAAGATCCTCATCATTGATCGAGAGGAGACACGTGGCAGTGGATACCGTGGCCTAGAGCCTCAGCACTCCAGAGGAATTGGGAAATGAAATGATTTGGTTTAGAAATTCTCGAAGTCCCGAATCGAGGAGTGAATCCTAACCATTGATAAACATGAGGACATGCAGCGCCAGATATTAGAGTCTAGAGACTTCGCACTCTGAAGGATTCAAGGCATAAGTTGCAAAACAGTCGGAACTCCCAAAGTTACAAAGTCCAAAATTATTATGGACCGTTGATTAGAGGAGGAAGCATGTCAGCAAATTGTTGAGTCAGGGAGACCGACACTTCGGGAGAACAGAGGAGTGGAATGTTCAAGACTCCCGAAGCTCCGAAGAGTGGAGTAAATCCTAGTAGTTGACATGTGAGGACATGTGGCGCTAGATCTTACAATCCGGAGGAAATTGAAGTGTAGTCGTTTGGAGATCCTTCGTTCACTACACCTTGTTTCTCCCCGAACTCTAAACTAACGAAGGGGAAGATCCTTTGGTCCACGTGTCCCTCTCAATTGGATGAATGAGATGGGCTCTGACCTTTAGGACTTCATGAATCTCTCCTCTCGTCAATACCATGACCCCACTTCTGTTGAAGTGCCACACTCCTGAACTGTGTTCTATCTGTTAACACGTGGCATTTCAATCAACGACCAGGCTTCACTCCAAGATTTCGAAGCTTCGAGAGTTTCTTCCTTTTACATAATAACGACCCAGATCTCCTAAACTGTGAGATCTCATGCCATGAGTCCTCACCTGTCGACAGCTAGGATTTACTCCACTCTTTGGAGCTTCGAGAGTCTTGAACACTCATGCACCTATGCTCTAAAGTCACCGAAAAGCTAGACTTCTAGACTACCCCTGATTTGTTGACAGGCACCCTCACTAATGGATGATCCAGATTTACTTCAGGTCGTCGGGACTTCGGGAACCTTGTCTTCTTTGCACTCAACACATAAAAATGTCAAGGTCTAGTTGGCACTTTAGGTATACAAAAGTCACGAATCTAGGTGACATGTGGTAGCCACTCAGTCAGTGCCATGTCAACAGTGACGTCACTCCAACAATTTGGCGTTCGATGGGAATGTTGTGTAGTTTTGTTGAGACTTTGAAGGCTCACCTTCTGACGGTCCACGTGTCCTCCTCAATAGATGACTAAAATTTACTAGCCCCGAAGGCCGAAGCCTCGAAGTCAACTCTGAAGGCTCACCTTTCGTAGCAGCACTCAACTTCGACGCTAACCACTCCGGCGAAAAGAAGCCAAGAACATGTAAGATTACCCAAAGTATGAAGCCTCGAAGTCACATCAACCATTGATCTAGAGTAAAACATGATAATCGTTCATCATAGCTCACATGCTATGCATTAGAGAGCTAACAAAAAAGCTTAGATCTGATCAAAGAAAATTGGGAATGAAATAAAGAGACATGGGATCGAGTTAAAAATGAAATTGATCCATATCTGTGATCAATTTATGAAAAGCACTCTCACTAAATTAAAATCCTCCATGACAATGTTTGAATAATAATAGAGATTATTGTTAATTTAAAATGAAGAGGTGTGATGGCCCAAACAAAGGGACACAGTGCTTCATAGCTCACACCAGTTTGAAGAATATATAAACAAGAAAGAATGGTGAGAACAATGAGTCTCTGCAGTCCAGATTAGAATATCAAAATAGAAACAGAGTCCAAGAAGAAGAACCAATTATACTTATGCAGTGAGGGTGGAAGGGAGGAGCATATACTAAATATATTCAAATTTTCAAACTTCAAAACCTAACTGGTAGGGACTATGTTGCCACGCAACACTTGTTTTAAAATGGTTGGACTTTTGATTTGGGTTTTCTTTTAATGAGTAATGAAGGGAAGACCTTAGCCAAGAATTAATGGTTCTCGATCATTAAATATT
Organism: Picea sitchensis; assembly: GCA_010110895.2. Lineage (NCBI taxonomy): Eukaryota > Viridiplantae > Streptophyta > Pinopsida > Pinales > Pinaceae > Picea > Picea sitchensis. The sequence continues at coordinate 69,501 of SNQJ01S0052047.1, read as the reverse complement.
TTTAGAATAGGCATCAACTTTGTCAATAACATTTTTACTACTACGAAAGATATTGTATGTCGGAGGTTGAGTTAAAAATAAGATTTAATCTAGTCAATGTAGACTAATTGATATTGGATAAGATTAAGGCACTATTTTTTAATTTTTTAGTTATCATGTTGGGGCCACGACTTCTTAAACTTGGTGGAAATATAGGAAGTGGCACAAGGCAGAGACTTTCACTAAATAGGTGATATGTTAATAATATTTTAATAGTAATAATAATAATAAATATTCAATTTTTAAGGTCACGACCAAGCCAAACATCAAATTGGTGTATGCCTTATTTGTGGGACAAGGGATCCCCTTCCACCCAAGGATTTGACTGGTAAAGTCTACGGAGGTATACATACCCTATCCCCCTCTGGATTTCAACTTGTGACATCTTAGGAGGAAACACATGTTCTTAACCATTAAACCCACTCATGTTCTTAATGCATGGTTCTTGATCTTTAACATTTTTTGAAGAGGCATTAACTTTGTTGATAGCATTTTTTACTACTATGAAAGAGATCGAGTGCTATGGCCTATGCTAAAAGCAAAGGTTTAGACTAGCCAACCAAAACCAAGTGATATTGGACAATATTAAGGAACTATTCCTTGATTCTTTGTTTATCACACTGAGCCCACAAACCCTTTAACTTGGTGGAAATATTGGAAGTGGTATAAGGTAGAGATTTTCACTATATATGTGACATGTAAACATGATTAATTTCATATGATAGAAGGTGATTTTGGACTACAACTTGAAAATTTGGTAATGGTAGTGGGCCTAATGATTAAGAACATGTGTTTCCTATTAAGAGGTCGCAAGTTCAAATCCAGAGGGGGGTAGGGTATGTATATGTCCGTAGACTTTAGCAGTCAAATTGTTGTGCGGAGGGGATCCCTTGTCCCACAAACAAGGGGGTCTCATACACCAATTTGGTGTCTGGCTTGGTCGTAACCTTAAAATATGATTATTATTATTTAATTAACTATTTTTATAAAAATAATATGTATATATATTGTTTATGTTGATAGCTAAACAAAATATTTTATCTTCAATAGTTTACCTCAATGAAAAGTTATCAATTTTGAATGTGGATGTCTAATGCTCGACGATCTCAAATAAATATCTTTATTATCTCATTGCAGTGAGAATAACAACGAGATGTATTTACAACACAACTGGATGCATCAAGCCTCTAATACAAATAAACGAAGTTGAAAAAAATAGAAAGCCTCTAATACAAATAAATGAAGTTGAAAAGAATAGAAATACATAAAAATATTGTTAATAATAAAATAAATCAAGCCTAATATTAAAGGTTGAGATAAAGCAATGGTAATATACCTAATAATAATCTAATTTTAAGGCCATCACCAAGATAGACACCAAATTGATGTATGACACCTTCTTGTTTGTGGGATAAGAAATCCATCTTCCACGAAGTTAAAATCTACCAAGGTGTATATACCCTACCCCTACCGAAAGTTCATGTTTACGCTGAAAGCGTTATTTTAAGGGGGGGACCTCTTGAAACTTGAATTAAACATTGCCACATGTTAACACATTTAAAACCGTTGACGTAATGTCTTTGTCACGTTCGGTGGCATATTTTGTACGGTTCTTCCTCTACAATCAAAATTCGGTGGTGCATTCACAGCATGATGACAAGACAAGAAATATCAGTTTGATTTGACGTCCTCCAACGTGAATTGCATAGTTTTTCCACCAATTTAGGGGCAATCCTCCAAAGTACAATTCTTCCTCTGCAATTAAATATTATATGAGGTGCTTCAAGCCTGAATCTTTGAGATATTCTAACCTTCGCTCTAATCAAAGATACCATGTTTATACGAATTGATGATGATCGTAATCTTTTTCAATAGCATTCAAAGACTTAAAATAATCATCAATATCATTCATGGCTCAATGTCATACACTAAAACTAAAACTAGCATTCTAATCAAATTTTAAAAGATTGAACCTTTTTTTAATGACATTGGCTAAACGTTCTACCTTTTGGGTTTTCTGGCAGGAATTGGTCGAAATCTGACGATGTAAATTTGGACAAAATCTTTATTTTATGTTGTTTAAATTGCCTTTATGAATGCATAAATGGATTCAGCGTGCTAAAAAAACCCTGTGGCACTCGGATTATACAAACTTAGCCACTCAAATCTGCAGATCCCAACCATTCATCATTGGATTTCGAGCAAAATCAAACGGAAAAAGTGGTCGGAAAACCCCCAAAAGGTAGAACGTTTAGACTACTCTTTTTTTGATATGCCAAATGGCATTATATATTAACTTAAACCTTAACCTGTAATTAAAATATCGACTCAAACAATTCATATTTATAATTTACATTATTAAAATAGGGATATTATTAAGTTAAGCATTTCTGAAATGGAAATATCTTTGTTAAGATTAAATTATTAAGAAAATAATGCAGTAATATTATTATAGTATTATTATTAGTCCATGTCGTAGGCATAGAGGGACTATAGTGATCGATCAATCGTTGACCTGGTATTAGATTGTCCATTGACTAGAAATATTTCCATATTGTGTATTGTTGGAACAAGGGAAGTGAAAACATCGATTTTTATATAATAAAAAGTATCATGTTTGTCAAGATCTGATTGGACAATGGATTGGAGGTCTTATTGCCGCCTTCGCTATTCTCAATGTTAAATATGTTGGCATATCCAAATTATTTGGTAGTATATGGTATTTTTGAATCATATATTTTATTATGCATTGGTCGAAGGTGGATTAATGTTAGCATTAGTTTGAATGTTTCCCTTAGCATTTTCTGTTGGGTAGAATACATTCTCTACCATATTGCTATGTGTGATTTTTGCTTTATTGTTGCATGCTTCAAGAGAACAGGCATGCCACGCTGCATATTTTCTTAAATGCTTGCACAGGCCTATGCCCTTCGAGGGTCCTGACAATCTTAATTGTTTACCTAACAGCTCTGGCAGTTTTAAATGTTTATTGTATAGATGCGTTGCAATACAGTTTCATTCATGGTCAACATCGTTGCTCGAGTGCTCGATCCTTGTTCATTACTTCATTCCATGATTATGGTTCTTGTTTGATTCAACTTTGCAAAGTTGAGGTCCTGCACTTGCAGTTCGGGCTCTTCGTGGTTGTTCACTGCTTTGTTGTTCTTCAACTTTGCAAGTTGTTGGACCTGTTCTTGCAGTTTGCAGTTTTTTGGGGGCTGAGCTCTTGTCATCCTTTGTTGATGGGTAAGTTTCCTTGTTCTTGTTGTTTTCCAATGGTGGGAGTTCATGCCTCCAAATTCTGTTGTAGACCATCTTTGTTTGTTCTCTTAGTTTATGTTCCTGGAAACCATGCGTCTTCATATGCCAGCTGTCGCGTCCACAGTTTTTCCGAAAATTGCAATGCATGGGGATTTACGAAAAGTAGTTGGGAGCTATCAAAAGAGGGAACCATCGGGTGGGGTGTAGATGCAGGGTATGCTTTTATTATGTGGGTCGAAAAACTGTGTCTACTTGTTCTCTTTCTACTGAGTAAAGTTATGGTTTTATTTATTTGCGTTCTTTCTTTTGTTTGGTTCAGTTTCTGATGTCGATCTGTTTTCTTCTCATCTGGCATGGGGAATAGGGGGGATTCAAGTTGAGAAGAAGAAGGTTTAAAGATACATATGGGGATTGGTACGCTATTTTGCTTTCCTTTTTTATTTTACTACCTTTTATTTTTTTCCCCTACTTTTCTCTATTTTGATAGAAACTGAAAGTATGTAGCAAACATCTTGAAAATGACAGTTGAAGAGATGAAAGAAGTAATAGATGTTGAGTCATATGAAATAGATACATAGTCCATTATACATGACATCATTGACGTGGTTTTGCATAGCAATGGGCTTTTTAGATTGGATGCATTCTCGTATACTGTTGGGGATTGCCTTTTCGATACATTACAGGTTCTATTGCATTTCTGGTATTCGTCGACCGAGCTGCGCAATGGATTGATAGATTATTTCTTGACCTGTTTTAAAAATGGCAATGTTGAGGCTTTGCAGTGCTATGAATACGAACTGGAATCTGATTTTCTTTGGCAGTTTCATGGAATACATGATGTTGCAAAGTATTTTTCAAAGATGCGGTTGTCTGCATCTCCAGTTCTGCCTGCACAGCAGAGGGGACTTTGGGGAGATACATTTTGTATACGGTGGTTGTCTAACTAGATGAATATATCAGTTGGCATATGGTCATTGACAAGAAAAACAAGATATCTACTATTCAACAAAATTGCATCTGGTAATCCATATTGCATCTTGTTCCATGATGTCAATGCCCTCAGTGGCCATTATGAACCACTGATGTACAAAAAAAGTCCATATGCAATATAGAAGGTCCTCGTATTTACTTGTCTGTTATTTGCAAAGACCTTCAATTGCAATGGAAACGGATTTTGCATGGCATAGATTGCCATGGTTTAAAGCTGGCAACAAATGTTGTGTCTTGTTGTGGAGATTGTCTGTTCAATGTAATTTGTTGTTTGGTGACAGCAGAGTTCGATGTTCAGTTGTTGCGGCTTTACACTGTACAGTCCTTTTGCAATGCGATTATAGGTGGAAGCCAACGGGATTTTAGGTGGTTGCATCAGCACCTTTGCCCATATCTCATAGAAAATATGTCAATGGTTGGAAGTTGGCAGGAATACCTTGTGAACACGGTGCTTCCATATGAAAAAGGGAATATGGAGGGTTGCATATTTTGTTTGCAATGGTTTTCTATGATATTCAGGGTGAATATCTAGGTCTTGTCACCCTTACCAGATGGCATTGTTCATTCCTGGGTTACCGATTCAAATCACGATCGAACGATTGACATCCTCTTGTTGAAAACAGATACAACACATATCCATTATGAACCTTTGCTTGGACATATAGGTAGTTCAGGGTTGACTGTCCATGCCACCCAAACGGCATTGAATCTGAATACGCATTGAATTCTTTTTAGTGAAAATGAGACTCCTCTTGGTTACGATATGGGCAGACAGGGCTTGAACAAAAAAAACATGCGTAAAATTCATGACAGTTGTGATGAGGCCATAGAGGGCTTAAACAAAAAACGTAGAGTAAGTTATCACAATTTGAAAAAAATTATTCGTCAAATTCGTCTGACTTGTGATAAGGCCACAGAGGCCTTGAACAAAAAATGTAAAGTAGTTTCTGAGAAGCTGGGTGAGAGTGAAATTCATCCCAATTGCCACCAGCTCATCCTGCCCTTGGGAAGGAAACCTAGAGTAAGTTACCACAACTTGAAAAAGGTCATGTGCAAGCAAAAAAAATACATTGCTACACTTCCTTTTAGAGAGAAACTCACATATCACAATGCAAAGAAATTTGCTCGTGCAGAACAGAACATAAACAGGTGCGATCGCATATCCCACAATGGTCATGCAATTGTGCCAGTTCGTGGTTTACAAGCAACACCATGCAGTAGTACCAATGAAAACCAGGAAATAGTTTGTACCCATACTTCTCTGCGAAAGAAAAATGCAAGACAGACCTACACGAAACAAATGAAAGACACTCCTTCCACTGCATGTGCAATTTGTGAACAATTTAATTTTTCAAAAAACAGTAAGTCTTTCACGCCTGATTTGCAAGCAGAATACCTTCGGTTGACATCGCACAATAAACCATTTTCCAATGGGAAAGTTTGTCTTCCATGCAAACGATCGGTTGAAAATAGAAAATTGCCACAGTTTGCAACCCCTGAGCGAAGAAGATGTAATACACCACTAGTAGATGTAAGTGCACTTACGGAACTTGAGGAGAGACTTATGTCTCTGCAAATTGCATTTGCTCAAATCAGACCTTGGGGCTATAAACGACCCCAGATGGGCTTAATAGGGTCAATTATTAATGTGCCTGTTCAGTTAGATGTTGTGCAAAAAGCGTTTCCACAATTCATTAACAATACAATTACAATCATTGTGGCTCTGAAAATACGCTTGCGATACAAAAATGCGTATCAGACAGGCAAAGTACGTGTGCATTTTGTTATGAAATAATTAAAGGAATTATGTTCCAGGGCCCTGTACAAAGCAGAGAACATTTCTATAAATGGCAACTAGAACAGTGTTCTCATAGAAGAACATGCCAACTCTGCAAACACTCTCGAAAATCCTAGTGATTTTGATACAGGTGATGAATCGGAGAATGAAACACCTATTGAAACATTGTTGCATGGATACATTGATTCACAGTGCATTCGTGACTTGCAAGACAAAATTGTCGAAATTTCACCTGGCGAGGGGCAGCGTCCACTTGGAATATTCAAGGAAAAATTCGTGGAGAAAATGAACTTTCCAACACTCTTCTATGGAGATCCATGTGGCACTAATATTACAGAATGATTTAGTTATCATAAAATAGTCCAATGGGAGTTGCTACATTCAAGCGGTTGCTTCTCCTGTCACATAACAAATTTGTTTTTCAAAACAATGCGCATAATAATAGAGCAAGTTATGTCCTACATGTGGGTCTGAATAAGAAAAGGCTAGTTACAAGGAAGAAAGTTGTTGGCCAAGGATGTGAAGTACAAAGTAAACCCAGAAAAAATTCTGAAATCTGATATTGGATACATAGATTTCAAGAACATCCACACCTCTCCTGACTATTTGCAACAAAACAAAAAAAACATTTTAGCAATGATCCGACAATTGGGCCCGCCAACATTTTCATCACATTTACAAGTGCAGAGCATTGTTGGGATCCATTGGCGGTTGTCGTATCTAACCTGCATAAGAACAGGAAACGTAAAAAAGAAACCGATACAATGGAAAATAAAGACATTGACTACCTCATAAGAAAAGACCCGATGACATGTACTCGATACTATAGACATAGAATACATGCTTTGAGACAATTGATATGCCATGATGAAACGTTTTTCGAAAAAATATCAGACTACTTTCTTGTGACTGAATTCCAAAATAGGGGAAATGAACATGACCACGCACTGTTGTGGATAGAGGGTGCACCAGTCTATGGAGATGATAACAATTCAGAGATCGAACAATTTGTGAATAAATACATAACATGCAACACAGATCATTTGGATTCAGAACTTGCGAAAGTCCATAGACATTACCATACAAGAAGTTGTAGAAAATGAAAAAACTCACATTTCAGATGAAACTTTCCCATGCCGCCAATGAGAGCTACAAGAATCATAGAGCCAGTTAGTTTAGAGAATAATGTTGTTGTTGAGAAATCTAAATCCTTGTTCACATTTCTAGAACAAGGAGGATTTGACGAAATGATGAGCTTTGATGCCTTCTTGACACAGGTAAATCTATCAGAAGATGAGTACATCCAAGCCATACAATGTACGCTTAGGCAACCAACACTTTTCCTTAAACGAAAACTCTCCCATATTTGCAACAACAGTTTCTCCAAGGACATGTCAGTTATGTGGAAAGCAAATGAAGATGCATAGTATGTGTTGAATGCATATGCTGCAGCATTGTACTGTACCTTGTATATGACGAAGATTGACAAATCTATGACAAGTGCATTCAGAAAAATACGCAAAGAACATGAAAGAAGTCATATTGATGCGATACAAATGATACAAACACTTGGCAATACATTGCTTAATCTTCAACAAATGTCTGCTCAGCAAGCAGTTCACATTGCCCTTTCCTTGCCCCTCACTTGTAGTTCAAGAAAATGTGTCTTCATAAACACATCTCCACCTGAAAAACACACATTTGTGCTTAAACCATCGGTTTTGCTCCAACAAGAGCCTGACAATTCAGAGGACGTGGTATGTCACTCTATTATTGATTATTACATCCAACGTCCATCTCCTATTAGGCATATCTTCTTAGCAGAATTTGTATCACATTACAAAAAAAAATGGTACACCCATATCAAAAAGAAAAAAAAACCTATGTGATACGGTTTGTCAAATACAATAAACATTGTGACTATGAAAACTATTGTAGAGAAAAATTGTTGCTGTACGTTCCGTTCGATGAAAATTAAGAGACATTAATACATAACTTCTCTACATGGGAGGCTGCATATGTTGCGTTTGAGACTATAGTGCACATCAATGAAGCTAGATTTACCTACAATGTTAATCCAACATGGGGCGATCTAGAAGTTGTACTTAATGACCTAGAAAACCCTGGCGATCATGATGAGACATTCAAAAACCCAAAAACAACCAGAACTCCTTCTGAGTCCTATGACTTACAAGTGGATTTGCCTCGTCCTCCAGCAGTTGGAAGTGAAAAACGTATCAATCTTGGTTTTGAAGTTACAAAACATCCTTTCCTAATTGAAAATAATGAATACCACAGAAGAAGACGTATGTTGAATCGCGAACAACAAAAAATTCTAAAGGACATTGCTCTTAAAAAACGCTTGAACATGAACAATCTTGTGCACGTGTTCCTTACAGGTAGAGTAGGAACAAGAAAGACATTCACAGTGAAATCATTGTTCCAAATGCTTATACAAATCTATGATTCAAACAATTCCTCTGATCCTATGAAACCAAAGGGCCTAATAGTTGCGTACACAGGAAAAGTTGCATACAATGTTGGTGGAACAACAGTCCACTCTGCATTTTTAATGCCTTTTAACAAGTCATAGTTTCTTCCACTTAGCAACGAAATGTTGGATACATTATCTAAGCTTTATGAGGAACTCCAACTTGTCTTTATAGATGAAGCATCTTTGATTGGGAGTCGGTTCTTGTATTCCATTGACAACCGACTAAGAAGCATAAAACATGTGCAGACGAAATACTTTGGAAACATTGACATGATATTTTGTGGGAATCTTTACCAGGCACAGCCCATCCAAGATTCTTTGATATTTGAACAACCTACCCTTAACATGGAAACAATCACCTATGACTTTTGGAGAGACAATATTAAATGCTTTGAGTTGCATACTACAATGCACCAGACAGATGAAACATTCATTGCAATTATGAATAGAATGTGCACAAATAGCCAAACATATGATGACTTGACCTATATCAATTTGAGGTGCTTACGGCCTGCACCAACAGACCCAACGTTCCCTTACATGTTCTACAGAAATAAGGATGTTGCAAATCATAACAGCCACATGTTATCTCTCATGCCTGGCGATGATATCATCATCAATTCGATTGACCTGGAAGAGGACAACCATGGAAATGTGCCACGTCATGAACATTCAGCCACTTTACCTTTGCAGCTTGTACTAAAATTAGAAATGCTAGTTGAAATATATGCCTGTAACTATGATTCATAGGATGGCTTGGTGAATGGTGCAGATGGAATACTGAAAGGCTATACGAAGACAGAAAAAGTGGATGTCCTTTGGATTAAGTTCCATGAACCGCATATAGGCAAGCGACAAGCAAGAAAGTTGTCTTATCTATATAATTCAAACACTGGAAGCGATTGGACACCTATTTTGCGAATATCGAAGCCAGTATCGACATCAGCAAAGACAGGTCGACTGAAGATTTGAAAACAGTTTCCCATTAAACTTGCATGTGCACGTACAGTCCACAGATCACAAGGACTAACACTTGATAATGTTGCATTTCAGCCTGCTGGAATTCAGATACATGGACTTGTATACACAGCATTGTCTTGTGTCAGAAGCATAGACTCTTTGTATTTACTAAGTCCTCTCACAAAAGATAACTTCAAAGTGAAACAAAAAGTTGATATTGAGATGGAACGACTCAGGACCACCGCAAAATGGCAATTGCATTATGATTACCAATCCATACAAACAAATTCATCTGTATCAATTCTCTCACTTAACACACGCAGCTTAAATGCACACATGGATGATATACTGAATGACTATGATTTAATGCAATCTGATATTATGTGCTTGCAGGAAACACACATGGCATTATGCATGCAGAACAAACAATTCCCAAATCACAATTGAATATCAAGTTACATTACACATGGGGTGATGATACTAGTGAAAAAACATGTACCAATTTTGGACCATATACATATCGAAGAAAAGAATGTTGAACTGGTGCTTGCAAAAAAAAATTCCTATGAAACAGAAGTTGCAATACTGAATTTGTATGTTGCTCCCCATGCAACATTCTCCAACATAGTACATGTTATTTCCAATTCATTTGGCCATTTCCATCTGAACGGACCCATTGTTCTTGTAGGAGACTTCAATATTTACATGCTACAAAATATTGGAAGAACAAAAGAATTGGAAAACTACATGTGAAAATGCAGTCTCTGCTTTCTTTTGAACAACACAAGCCATCTGCAAAATGCACTTATTGACCATGTCTGGTCCAATGTGCTCATTCCTCAATACAGTATATTTGTCTTAGACACATATTGGTTTGATCACGATACAATTGGTATTGCACTTGACTTATGACATATACATCAAACTTATTGCAAATTATCATTTCTATGTTTCAAAGCATATATGTATCCCTCATTTCTACACATATCGTTCTAGTGAGCATGCAGACCTTGTTCTACTCGAATTATAAAATATACATTGTATATGTACATAGTAGTTGCCTTTTTCTTAACATCTGAACTTATGTTCATATCCCTTTTGTTTTGTACTTTTGTTGATAGAATCAGAGAGGAAAACTAGAGGGCACAAAGAACTCCTACCCAGAGATGTAGAGGAATCCATGCAAAGGTGCATTCTTTTTCTACATGTGTTCCATAGTAAACAATTTTTCGTTTACTTTCTCTGTATTTGTCAAACTTGTTTGCAGGTATGTTTTTTTTCCTCTTTTTATTTGCGCCAAGAGGCCGCTACACTGCACATCCGCCATCCAGCAGAAATGCAATGTTGAGCCAGCCAGCCCACAAGTCCACTTGTCAATATGTATATCACCCAACTATGACTGCTATTTTCAGAACACAGAACATTAGAGACACAATGTACGACCCGCAAGTGCGCGATCCAAATAATTGACTAAGTATGGAATAAGGGATTTGTGCATATTTGGTATGTAGTGCTCATTTCTGGGATCACGCCAGCACTGGAGTCTGCCAATTTGGATATCGTGGAAATGACTAGAAGTAGAATGTACAGTCGGCCAGCTTGCAAATCCGCTTGTCAATTGACTAATGTTGAGCCGACCAGCCTGCAAATCCGCTTGTCAATTTATTATCATAAGCAATTTGCTAGGCACCGAACAATAGTGGCCCCTTTTTAACCCCGCCAGCTCGACAATACGCGATCCAGAAACTATACATGGTCCATAAAATCTCAGCCACCCCGCAAGTCCACTTGTCAATTTGTATATCACGGAACTGTATGTCCTATTTGTAGAACACGGAACAATAGAGGCCTATTTTTTGACCCCTCCCACCTAAGAACCCGCAAGTATGGAATGCAATATCGGTACATGATCTATAAAATCTCATGTCCATACTTTATAAAGGTACATATTTAGTTTTGCCTCGTTTCTACACACACTGATCTGGTAACCACAGAGTTGGGATTGCACATGAATTATGAAATGTGCACTGGGAGTCATATGGAGCCCTTTGCTTTGCTTAGCCAATTTGTATCGCGCCAGCCCGAGAACCCAATTTCTATATGTCGAAAATCGACCCAATGTACAACTCGCAAGTATGTATTGCTAGTTTGTGGGAGCACGCCACGCCTGGAATAGAATTTTGATTCGACCAGCCCGCAAATCCGCTTGTCAATTTATTATCATAACCTATTTTTAAGGAACCGAACAATAGAGCCTAGTTTTTTACCCTGCCAGCCCGAGAACCCGCAATCCAGAAACTGTGGATGGTCTATAAAATGTCAGCCACCCCGCAAGTTCACTTGTCAATTTGTATATCGCGGAACTATGTGTGATATTTGTAGAACACTGAACAATAGAGGCCTTCTTTTCAGCCCGCCCGCCAGAGAACCCGCGATCCTGAATCTATAAAATCTCTTGTCCATAGTTCATGAAGTACATTTTTAGTTTTGCCTCGTTTATACCCATACTCATCTGGTAACTGTAGAGTTGGTGTTGCACATGAATTATGAAATATGCACTGGCAGTCAGACCAAGCCCTTTGGTTTGCTTAGCTGAACAATTCCAACTCATGCTGACACTCAGCAGTTTCACCATGCACTTTCAGACTTGGCCATTCCTTCCTTGCTTTCTCTTCCCCGTGCCCGTCACCTTCGCACGTGTGCATAATAAGAAATAGTGTTTATATATATATATATATATATCTTCTTTCTAAATCTTTAATGCTAACAGGTCATCGTGCAAGTAGTGTCTAAGTTGTCATTGATGTGCGCAAGGCTCGAGAAGTTCTGCCATTCATGCAATTTTTGTGAAGGCTTTTCTTATCCCTTCCCAGTCTTAATTTCAAATGCCATGGAATGTCATTCGCACGCCGCCAGCTTTCTTCCTTCACGAAACCTCCAATCTCTTCCCACTCTTAATTTCAAATACCATGGAATGTCATTCGCACGCCGCCAGTTTGGTTCGTTCACGAAACCTCCAATCCTTAAATGTTCTTCGTCGTGACCCCCACCTTCGCACTTCTAAGTATGCAATAATTATGCTTTACTTCTAACAGGTCACCATACAGTACGCATAGATATTTTCATTAATGAGGAGATTTTCCATTCGCACACATTGAAGCAATGTTTCTGGGGGGTTATATTGTCCCCTCCATTTCTTCATTTCAAGCAGTGTCTGGAGCAAACCAACGTTTTCACAAACTACTAGCAGCA
>SNQJ01S0052047.1:41211-56697 GCA_010110895.2 Picea sitchensis | reverse complement strand
CGCAGAACTCTAGGTATTCTTTGTAGGCCATGGAACAGCAGACACCCATTTTTCAGCCCGAGAACCCGCGATGCAAAAAACTGGCTAAGTATGAATTCATGGCTCCATGCATACTCTATAAAATGGCATCCCCATACTCTATAAAAGTACATATTTTGTATGTATAAAAGTAAATACCTTTCATTTCATAAATTTCAATTTCTATTGTGTCCACGATCCCTTCTTTTAAAGAAAACTAAGTCAGGAACGCTAATTTTTTTTTGTTTTTTGTCAACAAACCTAAACTGCAGAGCAATGATACATACATGGTGTTTTGTCTGAGTTTCCCCCTTGTAGTCTGAACTCCACTTGTCAATTTGTATATCACGGAACTCTGGGTATTCTTTGTAGGCCATGGAACAGAAGACGCCCATTTTTCAGCCCGAGAACCCGCGATGCAAAAACTGGCTAAGTATAAATTCAGGGCTCCGTGCATACTCTATAAAATGTCATCCCCATACTCTATAAAAGTACATATTTTGTATGTATAAAAGTAAATACCTTTAATTTCGTAAATTTCAATTCCTATTGTGTCTATGATCCCTTCTTTTAATGAAAACTAAGTCAAGAATGCTAATTTTTTTTTTGTTTTTTGTCAACAAACCTATGTAACAGAAATTACCACTATTTTTTCCAGTTTTTCCCACGTACCCATGTACATCAACTTCCTGCCCATGTGTATGTACTATGTCGCATTGATTCCCTTTCCCACAGATGGGGTGCTAGTAGAGCACACGCGTCGAGCGGAGCAGCCAGGACCGATCCTCCATGGCGTCAGCCACGTGACGACTACGTGCCACTCCCTCCCACCTGCCTCATGACTTTAAGTTCAACTCGCTCGAGGCAGGGTGCCATTACTCTCAGTGCACCCTTCTCTGCCTTCGCATCCTTTCGACGAACCAACACCCTCGTTGGGCCTTTACTCTGTGCGTGCGGCCATTTATGGAACCTCACCAGCTCCCCGACCTATTTATATTGCTCCAGCGGCTCCAAATGGCTCATTCTTTTCTGGTTTTTCTTCTCAGAGCTCAGCCTCCTACCCATCTTTTCCATGCTCTGATTTTGTCCTCTCCTTCTCTGTTCTTGGCGCATTTTCGCTCTCCAATTGTCCCGGAGATGCCCCGACTATGAGGGAAGTCGAAACGCGGGCCAGCCTGGCAGCCAAACCGACCCTGCCTAGTCCTTCGTCCCCTACCTGCTCCCTCCTTGTTATCCTCCTCCTCTTCGGCCACCTCATCTTCCTCCCTGGCGCAGTCGACTCAAATTCCTGCTTCTCTCCTGCCCCTTGCTGCGTCCCTTGCCAACAGAATGGAGGGGTTGGACTACTCAGGGACCTCACTGGACTACAACTCAGGACCTTTAGGCAATTCGACATATGTTCCACACCCAGGCCCTTGGCTCCTCCCAACTCTCTGGCCACCCAGTCGCTTCAGGACCAGCCTCACGATGCCCAATTTCAGATTGATGGTCCAGAAGCCAGTCAAAATTCACAACAACAACCCCAATCTCGAGCCGGTTCCAACGCTGACCCAAAATGCGAGTGGCAAACAGGCCTTGCACTGGTGCAGAGCCTAGTATTCGACCTACGTCGGGACATGGACAACCTCTGGTTCCACCTAGAGACATTGGACGACAAAGCCTCTCAACCCCTGCAGTTGCTCTCCGCGTTACAGGGTGCACATCACCTCCCAGCAGAGGCAGCCCAAGTAGCAACAGCCCAACTAGTAGCAACCTCGGCACCAGTGTTGGCATTGGAAAATTTGGTCCATGCAGAGGCAGACCGCGAGGAGTAGAGGCTTCCATCACGCCCGGAGGACGTCCAGAAGGAAGAGCATGTGCCATCACAGACCAAGGACACCATGTAACTCAACCAGACACCGGTCGAGGAGGAGCCGCCTCCTCCTGGGCACACAACATTTCGCGCCTTTTGCATGGCTGCGTTGCCGCACTACAGCCCATATCGGTGATGTGTCTATTGTTTTGTCATGTGCATGGTGACCTTTCATGCATTTCTCCATGGTTATTATAATTATGTTGTCTACACTTTCCACAGTTGTAACATTCACCATTAGGGGCCAGAATTTTGAACTCTTTTTGCGTCAGTAACAGTTTAGACTTCAAGTATGAAGCAGTTTGGTTGGCTGAGTTGGTTTCCCCTTAGGGAAGCTCAGTATTTACAGCTTGAAACCATGGAAATTCTCTGTACTCCTTCATTTTGACAGACTTTTATACAATCTTACTTATAAAAAAAAAAATATTGAATAAAATTTAAATAATTGTTTATACTATTCATTAGGTAAAACATGTCATATCATTATATAAATTACTATAAATCTCCATACAATGTTATAATATTCTATAAATTGCAGTCTCATGTTTATGACGAAATTGTTCGGTGCAAAATGTATATAACATAAGTCTTTGGTGCAAAATGTATATCACGTAACATGTTGGACATGAAAAGTGTGAACCCGCGACTCCGCCAACCCGCAACTCCGTAATTGTTCGATGAAAAATGTATCAAGTTTAATAGCATTATACAAATTACTATAAATCTTGGTACAATGTTATAATTTTCTATAAATTATTGTCTCATGTATATGACATAATTATTGGGTGCAAAATGTATATCACGGAAGTGTTGGGCTATATATTCATCACACGAGCTCCTTCAAATTGAAATAGTTTGCAAGTCCGATTCTCAATTTGTATATCGCGGAACTGTTGGTGCTATTTGTAGGACACAGAACAACAAAAGCCCGATTTTCAAGTCCCCAGCCT
Organism: Picea sitchensis; assembly: GCA_010110895.2. Classification (NCBI taxonomy): domain Eukaryota; kingdom Viridiplantae; phylum Streptophyta; class Pinopsida; order Pinales; family Pinaceae; genus Picea; species Picea sitchensis. Next base: position 53,877 of record SNQJ01S0052047.1, on the reverse strand, counting down.
GAGAACCTAGGATCCAAAAACTGGCTAAGTCGTATAGTTTATGGTCTCCAGGAACCTATAATTTCATAAATTTCAATTTCCTGTGTCGAGGAGCCCCTATTTTAAAGAAACCTAATTCGAAAATGTTATTTATTTGGTCTTTTTGTCCACCGCCCTATGTAACAGACATTGGTACTATACGTTTTGCCCTTTTTTCCACCAGCGTATGTAAAACCTATGTAAAGAAAACTAATTGGAGAATGTTGAATTTTTCGGACACGAGCTCCTTAAAATTCAAATAGTCCGCAAGCCCAATTCTCAATTTGTATATCGCGGAACTGTCAGTGCTATTTGTAGGAAACTAATTGGTGAATGCTAAATTTTTTGGACACGAGCTCCTTAAAATTCAAATAGTCTGCAAGTCTGAATCACAATTTGTATATCGCGGAACTGTCAGTGCTATTTGTAGGACACAGAACAACAAAAGCTCGATTTTCAGGTCCCCAACCCGAGAACCCGCGATCCAAAAACTGGTTAAGTCGTGAACTCGCTTTTTTAAAGAAAACTAATCTGGGAATGCTATTTTTTTCATACTTTTGTCCACCAGCCTATGTAACAGACATCAGTACTATTTTTTTTGTTTTTTTGTCCACTGGCATATGTTAAAAGGAAAACTAATTCAGGAAGCCCCTTCAAATTGAAGTAGTCTACAAGTTCGATTGTCAATTTGTATATCACGGAACTCTAGGTGTTATTTGTAGGCCACGGAACAACAAAAACCCAATTTTCAGCCTGCCAGACCAAGAACCCGCCATCCAAAAATTCAAATAGTCTGCAAGGCTGCTTCTCAATTTGTATATCGCCGAACTCTCGGTGTTATTTGTAGGGCACGAAACATCAGAAGCCCAATTTTCAGCCCGCTACCCTGACAACCCGGAATGAAGCAAATTCAAATAGTCTGCAAGACCGCTTATCAATTTGTATATCGTGGAACTCTTGGTGCTATTTGTAGGGAACGGAACAACAGAAGCCCAATTTTTAGCCCGAGAACCCGCAATCCAAAAATTCAAATAGTCCACGCACCACCTATTCGTGGTGCGCGGACTATTTGAATTTTTGGACACGGAAATAAAAAAGTTGTAATTCCTTATTATTTCGTTGTCACTGTACAAAACTGAAGTATGTCATAGGCTTGCCACATGTTCCGCCAAACTAGTGGAAACCGAAACAGGTGGCTATCGTTTATAATTTCGGCCAAAAATAACAAACGCCACTTGCTCCGTCATTTAGTTGGAAACCGGAGCAAGTGGAAATTGATAGTGTTGACAGGTCTGTTTGGACACACAACCAAAAATGGATAATTCAAGCTAAAAAAAAAACCTGAGCAGGAAGACAAGAACAAAACTCCATTTCCATGTAAGCAAGGTGCACGGGATTGAGAAACTTTAAACATTAGGAGGGCAATTAGAGTAGTGGAACCTGCTATCCGAAGATCCACCATGAGGAGTGTCGTCACTGGGTGTGAGTGCAAAGGGTTATGCGCAGGTTGGGCACCTCTTTTTGGCTGGCGCGTTCGAGAAGGCATCAAACAACATGCCAAGTCTGCTACTGATGAGGGTGTGTTGGTGGAGCTTCTCCGTCATATAGCCCCTCATCTCAAAGATGAGGTCCAATTTCTCCAGACTGAAGGGATTGGGTGGACTCTTGTTGCAATCCACATATGGGTTGAGCAATGGGGGTTCAGGTGGGCGGTCCGTCATGGGCATTTCCTCCTGGACGATGCAAGTGGCGCCTTCCAAGGCAGTCATTGTATCCATTGATGCAATGCTAGTGTTGGGGCTATTCTGGGCATCCAGAACCGTGTAGAGGAGGGACTCTAGTGGAACCTGAATTGGTTCCTCCGGGAATTCCTCCTCCATGAAGGACATTGGAGGCGTAGTCAGATTCTTGGTTTGTTGCGTCCTAGCTATCGATAAATCCCCCTTCAAATCAATCAGGCCTTTCTGCCTTGCAACATAACAGTACCAAGTGGGTCCCCGCCTGGGTTTCCCTCTCTCGAGTGGCATGATAGAGCCTTGCGGCTAGAGAGATCTGTGATTGAGGCCAGAGAAAGCTAAGAGGACCAGAACTAGTTCACCAAGCAGAGCGAAGAGATAGAATGAAGAAGCAGAATGGTGAATGCCATGGCCAAGCTGGAGAATTAACCAAGGGGCTAATAAGACCGTGCAGTCCCCTGTACCTGTCATCATCCCTTTGCAATTAATCAGTGAGGGCACCATTAATCCTATGCGGGGCAACTATCCTCCCTCCCTTTGTGTGTGTTTATGGTCGTCCTCCATCCAAGAATGGGCTTTGGGGTGGCGGTTGACCATATTTGTGGTCGATGTTGCATGGGGGTTGTGTGGCCTCCCCTAGGCTACGTGTCACCCCATCCAGGGTATAATTATTAAACATTATTATTATAAGTATTCATACAATTATTTAGTAGTGTTAGAATATACATTATTATTAATTTTATTAATTTATATTATAAATTTAAAATTATATAATCAAAAAAAAATCCATAATCAAGTTGAAGGAAGGCATTTTTATAAAGGAACCATCTTTCTAAAAATTTTGTAGTAAATGTAGTAACATAATTATTACAATTATTAAACATTATTATTAAAAGTATTTATAAAATTATTTAGTAGCCTTAGAATGTATATTTTTATTAATTTAAGTTATAAATTTAAAATTATATAATTAAATAAAATGGAAAAAATCCATAATTAAATTGAAGGCGTTTTATAAAGGGACAATATTTCTAAAAATTTTGTGGTATGTCTGGCTTCAATAAAAATATGACACCTTGATTCACAACACTTTTCATAATTATGATAGCTCATCCACCTATCCTCTGAGGAGCATTTCATCTAAAGCGGATTTCAACGTAATGGGGCATTGACGTGTCAATAAGAGAAGGGATTATGAATGTTGTGTCAGATCCTGACTATATGCTCATTGGTTAACATGAATCTTTCATGACTAATTCTGCCAAAAATTGGTCATCTTTGTAGCTTTATCAATCTCACAGTTGTGACCAATTCCTTTGTTGGCCCATTCCCTTTCGAGATCACAAATGTCATAGGCCTTCGTTCATTCAACATATCAAACAATATATTTAATAGGCATTTCCCATATAAATTCTCCAGATTGAAGGACTGGGATATCTTGGATGTCTACAACAACAACTTCACATGGCCATTACCAATGGACATGACCACACTCATGATTTTGAAGCATCTCTACCTCGAAGGGAACTACTTTTCTAATTTCATTCTTGCTAAGTATGGTAGTTGGACTAAGTTGGAGTATCTTGTAGTCTTTAGAAATGAACTAAGAGGAAATATTTTAGGAGAACCGAAAAATCTCACTTAGCTTCAAGACCTTTATGTGGCATATTACAGGGAATTTGATGGTGGAATACCTCCTAAAGTGGGGAAGTTGACGAATCTTGTTTGTCTGGATATGTCGGATTGTGGGTTATCTGGTTCCATTCCTCTAGAGTTTGGTGATATGGTGAATCTAGATACATTGTTTATGCAAGTGAATAGCCTCTTTGGCTCAATTCCTCTAGCGATGGGGAACCTCAAGGGCTTGAACTCTATGGACCTTTTAGTCTACACATTTGATTAGGTCATCCTTGGAAGGTAGAGCATGTGGCAATATTCGTCCAACTTGATATTACCTAAAAGCCAAGAGAAGGATTCGAACTCAATATTGGCCCTTGCCAGCTCTTCCACATTGTATATTTTGATGAGAATTTCTCCCTGGGTTGGATAAGTGGACCAAAAAGAAAATATCCCATTTTTTCAATTATGTATGGATCGAAAAAGTTTCAATTATGTATCCAAAAAGTTAGGGATTTTTTACACTATAGTTGATTTTTGGAAATTATCTTAAACTTTTTTTTGTTATGGTTCTTATCTTAGCAATGTTAAGTTCTTATTGCACTATTTGTGTTAAAAAGTTATTAAAAATAAAATATTTAAAATAAATAAATTATAATGATTTTTTATATCACATTTTTATTTTATTTCCAATAATTTTATCATATTGAGTTCTCTCCTTAAATTCAAATATAATATTATTTTTAATGGTATGGATATTTCATAAATGAGCTATTGATCAGCTCGAGAAAGCTCGAGCTCGCTTAAGGGAAGTGGAAATGATAGCGAGGGAAATCTAGGTAAATGGAGACTCCCAAATAGAATGAGAGAAAGAGGATCTCATCAATGTTGCTTCTGAGAATTTGGAACAATTAGAGGATCCCAAGAATGAGACGGTTTACCTCAAACAACAAAGAAAAATTGACCATATCCTTGTGAACAAGAAGAGATGCTAGGAGTCGAACCGGGGCTAAGTGACAAGCACAACGAGACCAAACCATCTCTTTTTTTTAGTGGTTCGTCTGATGTTGTTATGTTCATCTTACGCATTTACTGTAATCAATAGTTAAACATCACACATAGTATTAGTATTAAACATAGCTTAATGACTCGAATAATACTAATATGATAGGTAATGACATGAGCTTTGTTCTTACACGTATTTATGATAATGAATGATTACCTTATTTACCTATATTATTGGGTTTAGGCGCAATCCTAATTGAGGTGAGGTGAGGTGAGGCTAGGATGTTTGTAGGGATGTAGATAGGTATAACTAATAGGTTAGCAATTTTGTTCGCCCATGTCTATCCTTAGGGAGGTTAGTCTCAATCAACACTCTACTATACAAAAACACCTTAAAGGTAGCACCAATCAAGATCACCCTTCCAAAATCTAGCCCAAGGTCATTAAATCCATGAGTCCAACTAGTAAAGTCTTGAATAGGTCCTTCCAAAAGTCATCCTGGAATGATAAGGGTCGACGAGCCCGCCAACTGACTGAAGTAGCGATAAAACACATGCAAATGCCCATTTCAACAGTTTCTCACTCACCCATGAAACCCCATTGAACCATAGAGCAAGAAGAAGGATTTTAGGTCCTCTCTATGTCATCCCAGAGACAAGCTTCTACACGCGCATGTAGCATGCATACACACGCTAGCTAGCTAGGCTCTAATATAGGTTGCTCACCTTTGAAGGGGAGTCCCATGATCTCATGTACATCCTCCAATGTAGGTGTTAGCACTAGAAGTCACCCTCAGATTGCATTGAAGGTAAGCCCAGTACCCATCAGTTTTACAGTGAATGTAAATGAGTTTTAGGTGATCAAATGGAGAAGACTCAATGAAAAATAACGTTCTAACTCAGAAATCTGGACTAGCATGCACCAACCATTGAGGTCTTGGATAAACTTATGTCAATAAGTTGGAGTAAGGGTGAGTAGGAGAAAGATTTAGTGAGAAAGGTGTAGAGGTCCGCTATGAACATCAGATTTCCCAGCAGCTTAAGGAGGAAAAACTTAAACACGAGGTCCTCTTGGATTCAAATTTCAAGGAAGCTAAAAGAAATCACAACAATACTATAATCAAACATTTATCATAATACAGTTACAACAATCCATATGAATCAATCAAACATGAACTCTCTTAGTATTAGAGGCAAATAAGATGGAGTAAGAAAGCTAACTTAGATTAACCAAGATGTCTCAAAAACAAATACATAACCAAAGAACCAGTTGTTCTCAATCAAAATATTACAATAGCAGGGAGCCTAGCTCAACCATTCGACCCTAAAAAAATATCAAAACTGCCTATATATATACTAAAAATTGCTACAACTACCAAGAGCGTGATTGGGCCCCTACATTCAAAGTTTTTGGTCGATGCCCGCTCTGTCAGACTGTGAAGGCCTTCTCATGTCAAATGCGAGACAGACGTAGTTATGCGTTTTACAGGAAAATCCATCTGGGAGGGAGCTTTGGGTGGACAGTTTGCCTTCATGGCTGCTCTCTGCAACACTTTCCATTTATGGGGTGAGACGAGGTCTCAATTGTCGCCCCTATCTTCAATAACTTCCTTCATTGGGATCAGGACGAGACCTGACACCCATGAATGTTTCCAGGCGGCGCCCACGACTTCTTCGAGTCAATCCTGACGCCTCGAGGCTCTGAAAATATTCCCATGTGACCAATACGGGCGATGTAGGTGCTAAGCTCCTTTGTGGACCTGTCCTTCATTGATATGACCTCGGGTTGTGATCAAGCACTTACCCAAAAGGTGCCTCGCGATTTCGCGTCTCGGGTGCTTCGATGTGAGCCACTCCCGATTCTCCTGATTTCCAAATTTGCGAACTAGAGCCTAGAGAGCGCCAGCTCCTCTCCTTAACCTTCAACAATGTGACCCCGGTTATGACCAAGCGCTTATCCAAAAGGTGTGTATCAGGATTTCATGTCTCGGGAAGTTGAAAGAATACTCACCTCCCTTCTCCCGATTTCTGATTCTGCGCTTGCCTGAAATCGATGGTCCACGATTCCCCGTGATCCAATGGTCCAGATCTCCTCTGCTGAAAATTGAACTTGCTCGCTCGCTTGATTTGAGTCCATATTAGATCACTCTAAGTGTTGCGCTTTGCGCTCATGGCTACGGCCTGCGGCCCTTGACAACTTTATGCACTAAATTTTGACCAAGGGGTCGAAAACACACCCTTTGATTGAATTTTGAGGGCGTTTGAGTTGTTCAAACCTCAAACATTTTCATTCTTCCTTTGGAAATCATGGGCAGAATGCCACATGATTTACACCATAATCCTCCTGAGGGTAAACCTTAGTTACTGCTTGAGTCCTATGAAGTAGGCTGCAAATTCATGTGTTAACAGTAGGTGTAATTTAGCTAAGAGTTAACATTTTTATGGAAAATCCTCGGTTATAAGTGGTTTTAATTCGAGTTTGAAACAATTTTAAGAAACCTCTTATCTTTCATATTAATTATCATCTAGCTTATCTACCTATCCTCTAAGACTAGATACTTCTTGGTCCTCCCAATGTGGTCATACTTGCCAATATGATAGCATTGAAGGCCTACATAATCATCCTCTAACTTTTGTTCATTCGAGTCTCCCTACTACTCCGAGCAACAATTTGTTTGTTCGAGTCTCCCTACTACTCTGAGCAGTAATAAGAACACTATTACCAACTTAACAAGAACTTTGTCGAGTTCTTGTTTTTTCAAGGGTCCCATTTTTTACCAAATGGTGCTACCGGTAGCAACCCTTTTCATTTTGAGGTAGTTTTTTGATACTGTAAATCTTCTTATCTATAACGGTTCCACATTTTGTTTCTAAAATGCTTGTTTTTTGAACTATTTTCAAATTTTCCTAAATCATTTTTTTTTTTTTTAAATGCTTATTTTCCAACTATTTTCATTTTTTTTAAATCTTTTTATTTTTATTTTTTACCAATGTTCTTTTTTATGATTTTTTTCTGTTTGTAAGTATGTATGTATAAATTACCTTTCAAAAGAAAAATTACAGTAGCGTCATGAGTGTCCGAGGACTGTGAATGTTGAATTGCCTTGGAGAGAAAACAATTCAGCCAGTACCTCAAAAACCAAAAAAGACCCCAGGTTTAATCATCTGGAACAGAATCGCCCCATGAGGAAACCAATTCATTCATATATGTCTGACCTTCTAGAACAACTAAGACTGACTTATGACAGAAAAAAGGAGAAATATCCAAAATTACACATGTGGAAGCATAAACAAAACACAAAACAAGCCATGCAGTCTGACACCTTTGCAGATGTTGTAGCTCATGCAGATGGTTTGTTGTCTGTTGTTGGTGCCTAGAGAGTCGAAGCCAAGACCTCCGTTGAATTGTTCGTTGCCGGCATTTGGAGAACCGAGGTCGATACCACCACCGAGGTCATTGGTGCATTGGCTGCCTAGTCTAGGGAGTGTCGAGGGCCTTGCAAAGTGGATAGCATTTGAAGAATTTGTGTCCCTTTCTTGTCCAAAATTTCTAGATGGAATCGTAAGTCATCCACCTACTTGCAAACCGCGAACACCAGGGCTTGCAGAATTTCTAGGTCGTATTGAAACCTTGCGTAGGAGGCATAGTCTGAGCAAGAGTGTGGTTGGCCCAGTGGTTTCTCCTAGTGGATGGAGTTGTCTTCCAAAGGAGACAGGGCTAGGGGTGGATGCGCAGGTGGTGGCTCTAGAGAATAATTCTCTGGTGAATTTGGTGGGATGACCAAGGTGAGTTATGAGGAAGAGGCCAGGTCCGATAATAGGTCGGGAGAGAAACCTAGTGAATTCCCTAGAATGTCGAACCACTCGACTCGACAGGCCCATGGCGAGGACAAAGGCGGGAGGTTGCTTTGGCTCTGATAGGACTGGCCAGAGGAGGAAGACGAAGAAGGCGGAGAGATCTGCGATGGTGCTAGGGAAGGTTGATGTCAGATGGCCATGCGAGGCCTATTTTGATACCAAGCAGAGCCCTGGTTGGATTTCCCCTGAAGCCGAGGCATGACCGAAGTGAAGAGAAGGAATGAAGGCACGGAGAGTTGGCTAATGAAATAGGTGAAAACCAGGGAGGAATGAAGATCGAGTGGTGGCTCTACTGGGAAGAGGGAGAATTGATGTACCAGTCGAGGAGTGGCATGATATGAATAGAGATGGAGAGGGAAGATGCACACACGCATAAGTGACCACCATAAAGACTACTCCATTGATTGGATGAGGAGACAGGGGGGAGCACGCTCGAACAGTTAATGGTGCTCTGGCTCGAGCGAGAGTTGCGCATATTCATTGTGTGGGAGGAGGGAGGTGCATGCGCCAGTCATGTGGCTAGTACTGCACTGGCAGACGTCGTCCCCTCCACTTGGACACATGTATCCAAATAAAACCCCATCTGGGGGGTCATCTATAGTGAAAGCCCGACCAAGGAACCTCTGGAGGATAGGATGTTCCGTGTGGGTGGAGGCCATGTAGAGAAGGTCTCGTCCCTCTAAGCAACTCCAATATTGGATAAATCGTCCACAATGTGATTAGCTTTCCTTCGTATATGCGAAGGGATGAGAGTAGGTGAGGCCGAGTGAGATTTTCAATGGTACTGAGTCCTGAAGAAAGTCACCAACATGGGGATATTTTGTCCATGTACGCTCCATTAAGATTTTTCCTGAAGAGATTGAGAATTACTCGAGAGTCCCCCTCCACAATCAGTTGGTGGTAGCCCTGAGCATGAGCTAAATGTAGACCTTTTATGGGACCCCATAGCTCTGTCGCATTGTTATTGTTGTGACCCAGACTACTCGCTGAGATGAACAGGATGTTCCCATGGATGTTGCGGAAGACCACACCAAATCCAGTTGCACTTGGATTTCCTTTAGAGGCACCATCAAAGTTTAACTTGATAAATCATGGAGGCGGAGAAGACTAGTGAGAGGGGATTCCTTTGGTTTAGGAGTGTTGGAGATTCTTATTGAGAAAGGGATTTGGAGTGACATTCCAGCTTCTCAAGATGCTATATTCATGTGTAGGACATTTCAAGTCTACCTCTTTCCACAGCTGTAGACTAATGGTTTCTCTAATATTGTTATGAATTTGATTCCAGATAGTTTTCCAATACCGATGAGTTGTTAGGAAGATATGCATGTTCCTCTCTTTCCAAAGTTGCCAAAGGATGAACCCAAGAAGTAGTTGCCATATGTGATTGAGAATGGGAGAGTGGAAGGTTGTGTCCCTCCATTCTTCAATGGTTTCCCTGAGGCCCTCGCGCTTACGATCTGTGATGCGCATGACTATGGTGCATTGATCCTAGACTTGTGAGCTATAGAAGTAGAGATTTAGCAAATGATTTTGTGATTCTGCATCCCCTAGGCAAAGAGGGAATATAGATGGCCCAATGAAGCCTCGCTTCATGATATTATCCCAAGTAAGAATACTTCTGTGAGCCACAAGCCAAAGGAAGGTGCTAATTTTTAACCAGTGTTTGGTTCACCAAATTTTCATCCAGATATTCTCGTGGGGGGTAGGGTGGTAGGCCGCCATGATGTTGTAGGCTTCTTGGATATTAAATATGTCTTGTGAAGACTGTCCCCATCTTAAAATGTCATCTCCCTGAAGAATTTGGATTTTCCTGGAACTGGTCAGATTGTACCAGGGTTGCAGATCCACATGCTCTACAATGTGGAGATCGCTTATGGAGGATTTCAAGCTTTGCCAGGTGGTGTCAGGGGGATTCTCTTGCCAGTAGTCTGTTATTGTCGTCAATCCCGTTTGGGTAGCTAGGACAAGAAAGGTATCATCCAGGGAATCATGCGCTAGAACGGGCCATTGTTGCCACGAATCATTCCAAAATGAAGTTGTTTTTCCGTTATGAACTTCCTAGAAGACGTGAATGGCAACAAAAATATGGTTATTCTTGAAAGCATTCCAGATTAAGGACCCCAGAGTATTCTCGTTCCATCTGATTAGGTTATTTTTAGAAATGTTGGGCACGTACTTCCTCCTCCAAAGATTGGCTCAAAGATATTGGGGGCGCTTGAGCCATCTCCACCAAATTTTGGCACTAAGGACTCTGTTCAGAGTCATTGGATTCTTTAGCCTAAGGCCTCCCTGTGATTTTGGTTTGCAGATATTTTCCCAGCCAATCAGAGCCATTTTTTTCCCTGTCTTTACCCCCTGCCACAAAAAATTTATTTGCAAGGTTTTGATGGCATTTAGGATGAAGCTGAGAGTGGCTAAGGCCGAGAAGGTGTAGATTTGCAAGGCTTGCAGGATGAACTTAAGGAGGATTAGGCGACTGGGGAGGTTGAGCACGCGAAAATTCCAGGAGGAAAGTCTTTTCGAAAAGGAGGTGAGAAGGCCTTCCCATGAGATATTTCGAAGGGATTTGTCTAGGAGAGGAATACCAAGATATTTGGATGGAAGGGAGCTACAAGTGAAACCTAGGATCATCATTATATGAATTTGGACAGGGATCGGGGTGTTAAAAAAGAAGATATGAGATTTGTCTCTATTTATATCCATTCCTAAGGCATCACAGAAGGTCTGAAGGATATGAAGGATTTTGTGTGCTTCTTGGACCGTGGGGGAGCCCATCATTAAGGTATCATCAACGAAATGACTGTGGGAGACCGAAGGATCGATACCGTGAAAGGGTAACCCGACTAAAGAATTGTCTGCAATGGAGGCTTGTATAAACCTACTTAGGCCTTCCTCCATGATGATGAAGAGGAAGGGTGAAAGGGGGTCCCCTTGTCGTATCCCTCTAGTGGGTGAGAAGGGGCGGGAGGGAACGCCATTGATGAGGATATAAAAGAAGGTAGAGGAGGTTAGATTCAAAATCTAGTCAACCCATGTAGGAGCAAAGCCAAAGGCCTATAGTACAAATTGCATGTAAGCCCAACTTAACTTATCAAACGCTTTGGAAAGATCTAGCTTTAACAACATACCTGGAGTTTTGGTCTTTTGAAGTGAGTGGATGACTTCATGCACGAGGATGACGTTGTCCAAGATTTGCCTTCCTTCCATATATCCTGACTACTCGAGCGAAATGATGAAGGGAAGGAGAGCTTTGAGGCATCGAGCAATCACCTTTGTTAGAAGCTTGTAGATTATGTTGCAAAGAGTTATCAGCTTGAACTGTTTTGGGTGAGTAACTCACTCTTCTTTGGGGATGAGGGTGAGAAAGGTGGCATTGAGAGCAGGAAGGACCTAGCATGAAGCTCTGGAGTCCTCAATGATTTCCCAAACTTCCTCCTGTACCATGGGCCAACAGTGGTGGAAAAAATCTTCAGTGAAGTCGTCCATCCCAGGAGATTTTACTTTTGGAGTGTCTTGGAGTGCCAAGTCTACTTATTCAATCATGATAGGTCTCATCGGTGCTTCATTCTATTCTTGAGTGATTTTAGCAATGGCAGGAGATCAATCGCCCGGAGGTTCGGACATGAGTTATTGATAAAAGGAGACCAACTCCTTCTCCAAGTCGTCGTGAGAATGGAGAGTTTGGCCTTCTTTCGTAACTAGGTGCGAGATGCGGTTGACATGTCTTCGTGGAATAGTAGATCTATGGAAGAACTTGGTGTTTCTATCTCCCTCCTATAGCCATTGCACCCTGGATTTTTGTCTCCAAAGGATCTCCTCTTGAAATTGCCTTTCACCCAACTTTTGACTTATCATTGCTTCCTGCTCCTTGAGTTCCTTTGTGATGCCCTGATTTCTGATTTGGATCTGCAGGATCCGCATTTGCTCGTTCAGTTGTTTTGGGGCCTCAAATATGTTTCCAAAGGTCTGTTTGTTCCAGAGCTTGAGGCATTTCTTGAAGTTTTTAAGTTTCTACTGGAAACAATACATCTTGGAACTGGAAGGAATGGTCACTTCCTTCCACCAAATGGGGGCCATAGTTTGGAAGTCTGGTTGATTAAGCCAAAATCGCTCAAATTTAAAGGGCTTGTGACCTGAAGAAGCCAGAATGTCTAACCAGAGTTGAATGGGCCAGTGATAAGACCTAGGGGCATCGAGGATGTTGGCCTCCAAGGTTGTTCCATCCATCAAGAGGAAGTTTGAAATGAGGAAGAAGTCTAGGCGACACGCAACCTGTTGGGACCCTGATCATTGGGTTGACTAGGTGTAGAGGCCATTTTGTGTTTCCAGGTTGATGAGGCCCAGCTTGTCAATTAGGGCTTAAAAGTGCCATGATTCCGCCTCAAGTCAGTGTATTCCTCCTCTTTTCTCATTGTTATCACTGAAATTTCGTC
>SNQJ01S0052047.1:0-41201 GCA_010110895.2 Picea sitchensis | reverse complement strand
ATATGCTTATAGTTTTAATTAGTTTTAGTGTAATTCTTGTTTATTGCTTTGTAGTTTCTCTTTCTAACCTTTCCTTTCACAGCTGTCATGCCTAGCAGAGCCCAACTGGGCATGTAAGCACTCTTAATTTGCTCACCTAGTGACGAATTGGGTGCAAACACTCATCTAGATTGCAGATCATGTTAAAATCTCCACCCAGTATCCATCTACTACCGGTAGTGAGGGTTGCGAGCCCTTCCAGATTGTGAATGAAGGTTGTATTGTCTTCTGGAGAAGTCGATCCATACACATTTGTGAGGAATTCAGGCTTGTTGGAACCAATAAGCTTGTATTCCATCGAGATTGACCACCTGGTGGTGAAGAAATTTTCCATGAGCACAGAGGTCGGGTTCAAGAGAACGGCCAGACCTCCGGTCATTCCTGTTGCATCGATACAAATCATTTTCCCTTGCTTCCAGCACCAAGAGAGAACTCGATCCATTTCTTCCATTGCACATTTTGTTTCTTGAAGAAACATGATATCAAGTTGTTCCGCTATGATACGTTCTCGTAGTAGCCTTTGTTTACTACGACCATTGAGTCCCCGAATATTCCAAGAGAGGAGCTTCATGATGAGGATGGGGATGGGAGGGGGGGGGAAGCTGTCAGAAATGAGATGTATCTGATCTGAGTTAGCCATGAAGTGTCCAATCTACTGTATGAGCTTCTGGGTGGATTTTCTAGCTCTTTTCTTTTCGTCTTTTTGAGTCTTGCACTGCTCTTTCAGTTGACTACCTTGGATGTCCAAACCAGATTTGGATCTAGTTGTGTAACTCGTTGAGGAGTTGAGAAAGACTTTGTGGACTTTGCGTCGTTGATATGGAGGTATGGTACATAGTTGTTGGTGGAGGTAGGCTTGTTCCAGATGCTCCAGATCTATACCAACAATATCATGCTCGTCTAGGTCCATTTCGACATCACCGTCTTTTGGATCTAAAGGTTAGTCGTCCTTAGTACTGGAAGTGGGAATGGGTGAAATTTTCTCGAAGACAGGGGTTTCCACCATTTTTCCTTTCGTGTTTCCATGAAGAGCCTTCCCCGTAGGAGGGACCTGTGGTGCATCCATATTCTCTGGTATTTGGTGTAGAGCATCAAAGGGGTTGTTGGAGGGTGGTTCCCTGGTTGCAGTTACGGCTATTTTCCTGGACACTTAGAATCGTCTATCGGCTGCAGGTCTGAAGTCATCCTTTGCTTTGTTTGTTTCATGGTTTTCTCCTTTGCTTACCACATTGAGGGGGCAGTCTCTGAAGAGATGTTCGTGCTTGTGGCATTTTCTGCAACGAAAAGGTATGTGCTCATAATCAATGGTTTGAGACCAGTCCTCATCATGGTATTCCAGGGCAATGGAACCTGGTAGGGGCTTAGATATATTTAGGTAGACACAAATACGAGCATATGAGGTATACTTTCTCTGCTTGGTTTCTTCTGAGGATTTCACATATACCCCAATGGTATGTCCAATGCCCATCAGTACTTCTTTGAGCTAGAACTCCTGTGGTAGGGAATATAGTAGAATCCAAACTTGTACATGCACAAAATCCTCTGTTTCGGGGCTGAAATTCTTCATCCAGAAGCACAGAAAGAGACCAGCTGAGTTGAAGAAGTAAGGCCCTTCATCAAAGATGTGGTTCCTATCCTCTAGATTATGTAGAATTATGTTGAAGAAACCTTTGGAGCCTAACTGTAGGTCATAGTGACCTTTGGGTTTCCATCATTGTTGTATCCATTTGATCAACTCGCGTTCCAAGGGCCATAGCCCTAGGAATTTACCGACCAGAGCGTAATCTCACATGTATTGTTTTCGTTCCTCTATTTTGGGCGAGTTGATGATGTATTTTGGTGCTAGCAGTGCTTGAGGGAAGCATTTCTTGGGTGCCCAGGGGCACGCTACCTTCGTTTGGGTATTCACTGAATCAAATTCCATTTCCTTGCCTTTGATTGATTCTTTGAAGAGAAGTTGGGAGTGAAGATCTTGGGGTGGTTAGAAGGTTGGTCGTCTAGAGTTTCACCCTGTGTTTCCTTGCACCACGACATGATTGTAGGAAGCACCCCGTGGCCCTCCCTCGCTTGGGAGCATGGTTTTCCCCTCTAGGGGCGGCCAAGTGCACAAGGGGCCGAGCTGAAACCCTAACCCTAGCGCGACTCAGAGAGTTTTATCCATTTTTTTAACAAATTAGTGTTTTTTTATGATTTTTAATGATACTAAAAATGTTATAAAAATCTTATATATGATTTAAGTTTTTGAAATTAAGATTTTTCATACAATTATGTCTCATTATTTAATTCATGGTGCCATAGTTTTTAAATATAGTGTAAAATTGTATTTTTAACACACTTTTTATTTTTTCTTCAATACATAGCAAATAATTGTAGCTAAACAACACTATTTTTAAATATTTAGCTAAAAAACATATATTTCAAAGCAATTTATAACAAAAACCCTATACATTTTGGAAGCTTTCCACTATAAATAATGTATCACATAAAGCATTTTTATGGACAAAATTGAAAAAAAAAATGGAAAAAAATAATAAAAATTAACATTTTTTATGATATTTTTATAGATTTATAGTAAAAACTTGACAATATTTAATGTCATTTTCTCTAGCATATTAAATCACATAAAAAAAAAAGTAAAAAGAAAATAATAAAACATATTCATCATAAAACAACGATAGATGCATATTTATTCTTATTTTAAAATCTCAAAGTCAAAACATTACAATTATAACTCATTAAAAATTTGCAAAATTCAACATTGTCTTCATGGGCATCCAAAAACTAATCGACAATGTCATATATCCCAAATTCATCATTCTCAACAGACACATCATCATTTTCTTGGACATTATTATGTGCTTCCATTGGCTCATTTGGCTCATTTTGCTCTTCCATTGAGTTATTGATATCCACAAGTTCTCCAAAGTGATCTTTTCCAAGCAGACCTCTTAATGGTACTTGAGGTTCCTGTGATATTTTTGCCACCTTTGAGTCATTAAAATCTCCTTTCCTCAAGCCAATCTCCTGCGTTTCATCTAGAAGAGATTGAATAACATTAATTCTTTGTTGAATAAAACCGCATTGCACTGCATCACTTTCAATGGCTATACAATTCCTTCCTTTTTGTAAGTAGCATGTTAATGTTGTACCTAATCACCAAATACAAAATAAATATTTAAAGTATATAATGTAAAACAACATAAAATAAAAATAATAAAGAGTGAAGTATGATTTTATAAATGTTATATCATAAATCTTACCTGAACCAGAGAACAAATCCAAAACCCAATCTCCTTCATTTGAAAATGTATCTATAAGATAATTAATTAGTGCTTGTGGCTTTTGATAAATGTTAACGATCTCTCCTTGGAAATCATTTTCCTAATATGTTAGCTTTCTAGCCACAACATTGTAAACCAATAAACTACTATGCTTATTTCCATCCTTTACATTGTAAAGAATAGAATCATAAGTATCATCTTTTGTCCATCTTGCAAGATGTATACTTTCAATATCACGTGTAAATGGTTCATTATTGGAGCTATGTGTTGTAGGAAAATCTCCCTGCAGAAAAGTGGATTACCTCAAAGAGCTTGACCTTAACTCTAAGACAGAAAATGCTTAACGTGGACACTGACTTCCTTTCAAATCTATACAAACTAACACATGAGAAGGAAGGAGAACAGAAGTACCTCTTTATCAACGTTTGTCCCTGCACGCTCCAAGTTGCGCTCTGATCCTTTGCTCCTTGCTGAGTCCTGTAGAATAACAAGATACGACCACTTCCTACTCTATTGATATTAGCTTGAAAACATATCTATCTATCAATGATAAGTTCATGTAACATTAGACACAAACTAGAAAGAAACAAGCCAAGCATGTCATATTAATGAGAATAACGACAGCAGTACTTACAATCGTAGATGTGAATGCGACAGCTTCGTCAAGTCTCCTTCGCCTAACCCTTGCTCAAAAGATCCACAACCTGGATAACAGCAACTTCACTGATCACTCTCCTTTGGCTGACTGTGTGTTTCCTATGAGATCATAGGTTTCATGCTAGCAATTCTTCCCCCTTTTCACCATCATAGAGCTTGCTTATATAGGTTAAGAGGAGCTTAACCTCTTGAGTTATCTTTCATGCTAGCAATTCTTCCCCTTTCACCATCATAGAGCTTCCATAGGTTAAGAGGAGCTTAACCTCTTGAGTTATCTTTAGAACAAGTTGGGGAACTTCCTCCTTAGATCGGGGATCTCCTGATGGAACCAAGAATCTGAATGCAACTACCTTCTAATCTTGAAATATCCTCCCTTATTCCCCTCAACAGGCCAACAACTGCAGATTAGGCGGTTCTCGTGATAAGTATCAGAGCTGCCAGCTCTCCTAAGAAGCTTGAGGGGAGCTGCCGCTGCCCAAAGGTGGATAGCACCTGAGGGGCAGGAGAGCACAGGCCCCTGCCTTATATAATCTAGCGCCCCTAGATCGAGCATATAGGAGAGCCACCCTCTAACCCTTTGATTAGAGCTCTTCTCGTGTAAGTTAAGAGTTCTTGACTTCGCTAACCGGCCTTTCCAAACCGCGTAAGGAGATGTTTTGCGCCTCCTTAGTGTCGCCAGCAAGGCAAGATGTTTGAACAATGTTTACACACTTATGGACAACTTGCTTATTAATTCTTGTGAAAGTTATAAGGAAGATGCGACACTACGACAATTGAGAGGAACATGACACTTATCCGCTGAGTAATTTTGACGCAATGCATCGGCCCCCAGTATGAAGTTAGAAGATGCAACCTGATAACTGAAATGCTTTGTAAATGTTCAAGCAAGGGTATAGACTTCCGTCCCAAGAACCTGATGAAATATGCACACAAACATCCAACAACAAATATCATGACATTTCAAAACCCAAGGCATACCCATGCGCTTTGGGTGATCAAGAGTAAGATATGGTCGCCATCAAACATTAATCACCGCTGGATCCATATAATTGTATTGATAAAAAGCAGCACCGTAAGATTAAATGTGGATCTATACTCTGATGAATTGGACCGATCGTAGCCATGAAGAATACACGCGGATCTGGCGTGACGCTGTATGTTCTTGTCCAATAGAAACCCTTGGTACCGGCCAAGTATATAAAAATGGTCACTCGACCCAGGGTATTTTTACCAATCCCAATGTGGTACGATCCCAACCATGTGAATAGATGTCTTGATATTTTAATATGTATAGTAAACTTAATTTGATTACCGTCATCGGTGTTAACCGCTAACAAGCGCGCAGGGATCACCATTAATGTCAATACCGATTCTAAGGTACCTTAGTACATTCCGCAGCCGCGATGTGAATAGATGAGTCAAGTCGGATTGCGGGAATCATTCATCGTATCAGATGTAGACCCATCACGAGAGAGGTCATTGAGGCATGCAGTTCCAAAGAACTAACTCAATAAGTCTTGATTCCTGATAATGTGTTGAAGTCGGCTGTGGATAGACTCGTCGAGGGAGGGCCTTGATGTATCCCCATCAACAACATCTAAAACAAACATAGAGATGTAATTGGCGGATAAAATGGACATGGACTGACATGGGTTTTGAAGCAAGATATTTGGGATGGATGAATCTAGAGGCAGATACTTCCCATGAACACTAAGGCACAACAACAAAAAACGTGACATGGACCAAAACTATACAATGGATAATGTGACTTTATGTCGCGACATAAAGTACCGAAGTTGAACTCGTGCTGATTGGCTCGCAGGTTTAGCGGATTATGATATGTGCAATGACAAAGTGTCGCCTCGAGGCTTAATTTTAAGAAGTGTTGGATGATGTTCTCAAGAGATCGCTTGGCTTTCGTCTTTCAATTTGTTCCCCCATCCATAGATGAGTACTTCTTGATTTAATGAGCTCGAGGAGGCTAACATGCTCGATATAATCCACCTTCAAGTTCCTCTTCCTTTGTTTAATGAACCGAAGGAAGTAAGGGTTCAGTCCCATATGGCCCTCAAGGATGTGCTTTAACGAGTCCAAAGACGTAAAACTCGGTTTTTCTGGATTATAGAGTTTGGAAAACACTTAAAAGAGAACTCTCGCCCTTTTTCATATATTCAATGAGATCAAAAAGGTAAACCATCAGCCAAAGTCGCCTTTTAAATGAAAGTGCGAAACGGCAAAGTGTCACTGGACAATCTTTTCTGGCATTTAGAGAGTCCGAAAAGTGTTTAAAGTAGACCTTGGGGTTCCTTTTCGTAGGTGTTCGTATCCCATCGAGTCCCAAAAGAGATAAAGTTTACCCGCCACGCTTCTCATTACTCCAGCTCGAGAACCTAATCCAAGACTATGCCTATGCGGACAGGTGAATCATCTCGTTTAACCCGCCAGAAACCTCGCCATGTCGAATCCAGTTCAGGATTTAGTGAAGCCATTATATTAGAGAAACCCATAAATGACCATACCTGAAAAAAATGAAAATTTATAATAATAATTCATTGCAAATTTCTATTTACCATTTCATTTGCAAGGATTTTGAGGAGTGAGATTCTCAAGAAGTGGATCTTGTTTTGTTCGCTATCGGAGCTACGGTTCACCATTTCGCTTATCGCTCGACCGTAGGTGTCCATCTCTTCTTTTTTCAAACACATGGTTTCACATTCACTTTTAATAGCATCATTTATTTTAAAATATGAAGCCCTGTTTCCCCTGCAAGAACCAAATCGGCCTCTTTCAAAATCAATGAAAAATGGGATTCTTTTTACAAAAACGTTTTAGAAAAGGATGGCCAAGATGCCAACGCTCCAATAGTCAATTAGATAGGTCATTTTGGCAAAGAACCCATGAAATGATCTTCCTTTCCCATATGCCCACGCAACAAAGTCGCTTTTGATTTTAAACATTTTCATTATTATTATTTAATGAATGTTAAATGGCTAGGGAGGGCATGGTAATTATAAAAGAGTGCGTCACTTTTAAAATGATGGGCATCTTATTTCATGTTTTAAATTTCTTTGAAAATTTCCTAAATTGCCAAAACGCGGGGAAATGATGGATTTCTTTATTTTTGTTTTGTAGGTAACTTCTACGACCATGATCGTGTGGAAAGAAAGAGAACATGATGGATGACTTAGTCGCCTTTATGAGTCCCTATCACTGCGCACGCTGCTGTGGAGCTTGTCATGTGTGCCCAAATTCTTCAAGTTGCACAAAATGAAGAAAGAGATCTTATTGCTCGAGAAGCATGTGATCGCATTTTATGGATGTTGGCAGTAATCAAGGATTCAGACACACAACTTTTAACCATTGAGTTAGAAGACATGTATTTTTGACTGGCCTCTCGAAGAGGGTCCCCTATATCTTCTCCGCATTGGTGCTACCTAAACAAGTGACGTATCGCCACCGGTCCCAGGAGCAAGGCTGGTAGAGGCTAGAATCCCTATCAAGGATATTCGAACTCACCGTCTATAATCGTTTGCTATCAATGAAGCGCGGACAAGTGCATTCGGCCACAAGAGATTCGCATCAAGATCGTGGCAGTGGCTTACTTGCATTCAATGTTTGAACCAAACACTATTCAACTGGAGTGCAACGTTCCTTCAAAATGTGAAGGAACAGATTTCTCGGTGCAGGAACGATAGGAAGAAGTAGTTTGGATATGGCTCATTTTTGGTCTCATTTTTTCTAGAGCGCATCCCTCTGATGCAAATTTCTCGATCTAGCACCGGCGGTATGTAATCTGGATGAACCTAGGATGAGAGGTGGACCACCGGCTCCGCTGCATCTGGAAATGAGTTCCATTTCACCGGTGATTTCTTTGTCTGGGTCAGACAAGATTCTCCGATAGAGGACTTATGCCGAGGTAGACTTCTTTGGGAGCATGGATTTGATTTTTCTCGCGGGGGAAGACTAGGATGTCACGTAAGAGACCGAGTAACACCTTGTCTAGTTTTGTTTTTGAGTTTTTGATGTATATTCATTTTTTTGGTATGTAGAAGAGTTTTTAATGGATATGTTTTTTTCAACATGCAGATAAGGGAGAAATGCACTTGGTTGATATACCGATACCAGGACATCGTAGGGGCATCCTGGTTCCAGAAGGTCTGGCAGTACTAGTGCCAGTTCTTTGGTAGGTTGAGAGAAACCTCCAAGGCCTCATGATGGGAATTCCTTCTTTACGGAGGGGAGAAGTTCCTTTACACCTGCAGAGGTGCCGGAACAATTAAGAATATCAATTCTCCATTGAGAAGGCCAGAAAGGCATGCTGCCGGTGATGTAAGCTATTACTCGCAGCACAATGTAGTTCGGGGAGATTAGAGTCTCTTTGTTGATTATATTTTGTATGCCTTGTCGGCGACGTTGCATGGGTGGAAAGGCCCAATATTTTGTTCTTCTACACACTTTTTGATGTAAAACAAACACTTCAGTCACGCCATATATATATATGTACGCTTGAAGTTTTATAGCTACCGATTTGTACATGATGGTAACTGTAGATGTGTTTTAATTCTACACGTAATGTGCCAATTTGTTTCATTCTTTAACTCTTTATATGGCAAGATACCGATCCATGATATATATATTTGGTTAACTAATCCTCAAACACTATTAAGTTCCCGAATGCCCATATTCAATGTAATCAACAACATTCGCTCAAGGTGGCGCCAACTCTAAAGTGTAGACGAAAGCGTGGATAGGACCACCTGATAGCGTAGATGTGGTGGAGTTGATAAACCACGAGTTGGGAGTCTAAGTAAATAATGATACATGAGATACCTAGGGAGGAGGCTTAACACAATCATGACGCGATGATATTTTGCTTATGTTGTTGGTTGCTCGGCCCTAAGCATAATTCCAACTCACCAATTCGCCAAATTGGTAACAACCCATATGCCGCCAGCAATGTTCCTCGGTATGTCGACTCAGTCATCCAACCTAAAAGATAGGAAAGGAAGACGTAATATGCGCATGAAAACACAAGAACAAACATGAGTGGCAAAGGTAAAGAATCGAGAACGCGAAAGAAATAGACACACACCAAACTAAAATATAATAATGTACAAAAGTACACATGCTAGGTGATCTAGGTATAGTACTTTTGCAAGCCCGCTTCGAAAGGTTCTCCCAAGGAAATTCCATCATGATCTACTAGTTCCTAAGCACCTCTGTGTAGATAATTCAATGCATGTAAGTGATCGCCAATATATGGTTCTAACTCTTTCCGGCCCACCTAAGGTGATCTTGGTCGTAAACGAGGACTCGCTAAGTCCTTCTGGAAAAGTCCGAGGGTGGACGGATTTGTCATATTGACTCTTTAATTCGCTTTCCCTCGACATGCGCCCTCATTACGAGAGCAAAGATTATGGTAATGTTTCCGGCCCAACTTGATAGATACAAGAATCGCTCTATTCAGTTGTGGCATGGGGCGAGTTCTCACTCTCAATTTGAGGATGGAATCTCACACTGATTGGTGGTGGACTAATTTCCAATGCCATAGACCAACCTAAAAAGGAGTGAACTCGCGAGGTTTTCACGTAAGCGAAGCAGACCCGCAGAGCCGAGAACGGCAAATGCCACGATAAGAGCCTCTCACCATGCGCCGATCAAGGGTTTTGGACTTTGTTGATAGCTTCAATTTGTCCATTTGCTTGAGGGTAAGGGGATGAGTTTTCATGAATAAAACCCAACTTCTCACTTAACTCGCTCATCATCTGGTCTTTGAAGTGTGCACCATGATCAATGACAATGGCACGCTTGCACCAAAACAAGTTATGATATGGTTGAAAGGAACAGAGCTGCAGTACGACCAATGTTCAAGAAGGTAGGCATAGCCCAGCCCATTTTGTAAAGTGCAGTCGACGGCGACGCTGATAACCGTTCTACCGAGGTAGGTTTACAATGCATGAAATCGATGCCCCATTTGGCAAAGTGGCCGATGGCGATAATGTGATGCAGCGCCATAGGGTGGGTAAGTGCCTTCTTGTTAAAGATTTGACAGGGTGGACATTTTTAACGGCCTCGATGCAATCTTTGAAGATCGAGGGCAAAAATTAGCTGGCACGTAGGATTTTTTTTTGGGTTGTGGCCATTCCGGAGAGGTGACTGCCACAGGGGCCAAGGTGACAATTTTTCAAAACGCGTTCAGCCTCCTCTTGAATTAGACATCGTTGAAGTATGGTGTCAATACCACGGCGGTACAAGGTGTCAATGAGATGGTGATAATGGAGAGAGTGGTGATCTAATGCACTCCACGCCTTCGCGAGAGATGTTGGGCTGAAATTGTTGAGTTTGAAGGTAGAGGAGGATGTCTCCGTACTAAGGATCAGAGGTGTTGATGAGAAAAAGAGTTTCATCGGGTAGAGAATCTCTAGTTTCAATGTCTTCATCGGGTATAGGTAGAGTACGCATGAGCTTGGCAAACACCATGGATATTTTGGCTTTAGCCTTTTATAAAACCCAAGAAGATCAATTCTTGAAGAATAACGATCCATTTTGAATATTTTCCCCAAGCACGACGCATCACGCGGGTGCGGCCATGGGTTGAGTCCGCTGACTACCGGTGGTGCGTAATAAGATGTAATGATGAACCTCCTCGACAGCCGGCGACTACCAGAGTTAGCCGCATTACGTGACCATTTGAGCTGGGTCCATAGACTCTCGTCGTGAGCAATAAATCACATGTTCTTTTGTCATTAGGGTCCTCCCGGAATCAACACCATCGCAATGGTGGAAGTAGAGGCCTCCAAGTAAAGGATACATATAATCCTTTGTGGCAATCTCTGAGGGTGTAACAAGGAGCGGGTCAAGGCGCGTTTGAGAGAATCAATGAATCATAAGGCTAATAAATATCCCGTGATGAAAGGGATGTTTTTCTGCAACAACCACATAAATCCTTTAGTAATCTATCATAGTTGCATTAAACGACGCAAAAAGTTTGTCTTTCCTTGCAAAATTTGGAGTTGGGTTGTTGGTAGGTGGGGTAAGGCTAGGCTTAATCTTTATGCGATCCACCCCGACCTATCATCTTTATATCAACGAAACCAGGAGCTCTAATCGGATTCGACAAATAAAATGCACTTGTGGTTCGTTAATACCATAGAACCTCGTGATCGAAGAAAAAATCGCCGTAGCATCAATGTGACCTGGATCGATTGGATGAATGGGCGGTAAATCGTCGAGGTAAGGCTCTCCGATATGCTTGATGTCGAGTAATTCTACCGGAAAGTGCCACCAGCATTTTATATTAAAAGGTAGTTTCTGATGAGAAAACGTCCCCCAGGGGAAGATTAAAGTTGTCTTATGTTGATCAGCATATAATATTTCAATCTGGTTATACCATGAAAAACCATCCATGAAAGTAGCAAGATTACACTCGCTGCTGCAATTATCGATGATTTGACAGATGAAGGGCATAGGGTAGTTGTCCCTTGGGACAAGCTTTGTTGAGATCCTAATAGTCAACACAAACACCTGATGGTCCTTTATTTTTTGGCAAATCAAACAAGGTTGGATAAATTCATTCGCTAGCACGGTAGATAGCCGATTTTAGAAGTTTTTCAACTTCGCCTTTATAGCTGCCATTTTGGGATGAACTGGCGTAAGTTTCGCCGAACGGGTTTCGGCCATGGTAAAGCCTCTTTGATTTCCATGGGCGACGATTGAAGGGTCTATCCCCGTACTTCCTCATAGCTCCAGCGCGTAAGACATCGCTGAATTCGAACAAAGCGTAAGACACCACTTCGTCGCAGGTCCACTAGCACCAAGGTGGACGTTTCCGCGATAACTCTTCGATCGAGATGTCAATAACGAATGAGATGTTACTACGTTCCCCTCGAGAGTATCTTGCGACAGATTGTGGAGCATCGGCAACATCAGGAGGGAAACAGCGATGTTCGGTGAATTTCTTCCAATCCATGGAAGAAAAGAGGATCACGATGGTTGTCATCCTGCGTCATTACCGCCCAGCATTTCCATAATCGCATTCGGCCGGCGAAAATGTGGGAAATGTAATCACCGACAGATGATAAGGAATTCAACCATGATGGCATCGAATAAGTGTTGGGTGTCAATAGATTTTGGTCATCCGTGGAGGGAGAGGTTGATTGAATATCTACGTATGCGGGCTCGGCTGGGCTAAGTGGCATAGTGTCACCGAACACATCAAATTCCAGACGACTAGGTACAAACTGCTGGCCTCGAAGGATTCCAATGGATTGATAAGGCATAGTCGAGGTCATATTGACGGCGGCAATATGTTGTGCAGTAGGTGGAAGTTGTGTAAGGAAAGTACCCATAAGGCTAGAATCTTCAATAAGCCAACACCAATGCTTCACGTGAATCGGATGGTCTCCCCGCCAAAAGGAATGTTGTTGGTGGGTGGGGGTAAGGCCAAAGGTACAAAATCGTTGATCAGAAAATAATTTCCTTTGCCCTGATGGGGAAATTGTACACATCAAAACACCAATTTGCGGCTTACTCGCACTACAACATAGAACCAACTTCTTCCGAGTAATAGGTTGTAATCGGTGTATACCCACACCGACGCCATAAAATGCCTTTGTCGCTCAACCAATGGCTGAGTACCCACCACCTCATCAACGAAAGTATGCAACATCAGAGCGATTTGCCTGCGCTGTACATTTTAAGCCTTCCAACAAGCTAAGGACATGACACAAGCAGAGGCTCCCCCATCCGTGATAGTTCGGTGGATTTGTTGATTGTGCACAACAACATCGATTTAGAAAGCTAACTGGTGGGAGAGTCGTGGTCGATGATCATCCAAATTAAACGTGGAGCTGTTCGATGACCGATCCGATTTTGCATGAGCGTAACTAAAATGAATTCCATTTTCATTGACAAAAGCTTAACAATAAAAATAACGAGATAATAAAGAAACCGCTTTCTATTAAATAATCCAAATGTTGAAATCAGAAATGCGCCGAAACAAGTTTGTTGGAATGGTGGCGTATTATCTCGGTAGTTGTATACCCAAAGACGCATTGGCAAGAAGATGTTTACAATGAGGTTTTGAAGGCCTCTTTACAATAAAGAGGAATGCCAAGTCCTAGACATCCAAAAAACCTAACCCTAGAGAGATGAAGCCAAAAGTCATGTGGGCCCCGCTTTGCAAGTGAGTACATCAACTTCCCGTGGTCAACTTTTGCATACGATCTCCTCGCTTTATCAATAAGCACGATCGCTGGAAAGATCTACCGAGGATTCACAACATTTTGAAAAAACTCCATGATACCCCAAAAACATCGCTTAGGGGTTCCCAAAACGCCCTGTAAGTTCAGACCAAAATCTGCTAAAAAAAAAGTAAATTGCCAAAAATGTCGAAACTTTGAGCTAGTTGGAGAAGGTGGGTGGGCCACCGACATCCATCTTGACTAGACATCAATCAAAAAAGCTACCGAGCATGGCTAAGAGCCGCTCTACTATCGACGTTGTTGTAGAACCTAAGGCTGACATAGCATCGCGTTTTTCAACACAAATCTCTACTACAATGTTGTAATTTTGGGTTTCCCGTGAATTGTGGATTGAAAGTGGATTTTCCGATGGTGCTCTTAGGAGGGCTGTAAGATGGAGTCGTCAAAATAAGGTTTCTCAATCTAGAGTGGCCCCGTGGGCTACCGTGATGGAGGAATGATAGAGGATGGCAACAGGTTCGGCAGAGAACCCTTAGCAATATTCGGCTTATCGCTTAATCAAGGCGCAATACGCGTCGCAGCTTAGTGAGCCAGGATTAACCCCGCATGTAAATGTGGGCACTTGTCAAGGCCTCATCATGGGTTTGGAACCACCTCCCATCGCGCGGGTTTGGGTAACCAAAGATTGTCGGCCGGAAAAGGTCGAGTAAGCAATGTACCGTGGTTGTGAATTTCCTTTGAAAGTTTGGCCACTTCATCAATGGCGTGGACAACCGATGTAGTGATCGTCGCCACGATGAGACATGCTGAATTCCTCGGCTGGTTGCGGTTGTCTTCCCACGCCAGGGTTTCGCTGAGTTTTAGTTGTTCATTGTTATTGTTTTCTTGGTTTGTTTCTTTCCCCTGCTGCCGTGAAGGGTTGATTGACCGCGATTCACCCCGTGAGACCGAAGTTTGAGGGGGTGGAAGAGGGTGCAATGAGATGGAGTACCCATCGGCAGTCAGCCGAATTGTTCCACCGACCGGGTAGCAGATTGGGTTTTGACAACTCCATCCGGCGGGAAGCGTATCGCATGGTTTGATGGATGGTTAGCGGCACGTAGCATCGGTGATCAACTCGACAGAAAATCGATTAAGTAATAGAATGTTCAAGTACCTGTGCCGGTAATGGCTTCTCCTGCGACCACATTCACCCATGGCAACATCAATGGTGAGATCTCGGGGTAACAATGCTTTAGGTGAACCATTCCGCCAACAATCATTGGGAATGACCTGATTAGCCTTCGGCTGTCACCTATCTCATGAATATGACGGAGATATATGGAAGTTAAATCAATCTAAGGAGGTTAATAGTTCAAGACTGCCTCGTGACGCACGGGCGTATGGAAGCGTGGAGGAAGGACATGGCGCAGGGATTTGAACGGAAAAGATGCTGCGGTAACTAATATACCATTGGTTATGAACCCGTAGTGTTCGTTGGAAAAGACACAAACTAATAGAATCGTCCATGAGGGAGTTGATGAGCACCACAAATGGAAAAGTCATTACGCGGATTAGCCAATAGTCTTCTCCCACTTTCCGCCTAATTTTGGGATATCGGCGAAGCCGAATAGTTGACCAAACCGAGAACATAGGATCATCTGCTAACCGAGATAAGTCCGAAGGTCCATGGTAGCTAGAAAAGGTAGTTGTCCGTTAATCTGTGGGTAATGTTGGTGCGGCAGAGGAACATCAGTGGGTCCTAATACTGGGTTATGTGGATGATTGTAACTAGTTGGCCCTCTTGTATGAGGCTGGTTTTGACCAAGGTACACAGAATTTGAGATGTTTTGAGAAGCACATGTGAGCGGAGGATAACCGGATGGCTTTGAGGCTATAGGTTGTCTGCACTCTGTCCATAAGGCGAGGTTGTCATGGATCTAAGAATTTTGTCCCACAAAACCGTGGGTTTTCCTTTGAAAAGGACGCTCCATGGATTAAAAAGCGGCGTACATTTGTCCGTGGTTGATGGTAGACTTCGATTATGTTCCCCCAGCATGAGGGTGCCCTCGAATGGAATTTGTCCTCAAGTGGGAGGGTTTCACTCGACTTGAGGTAGAGAGTTCCCGCACTTATATCGCATCGAAATGACCGACCGGTGTCACGAGCTGATTGTGGGGACCACCAAGAACCGGTCCCTCCAGTTGCTGGTATGAAATTCCCGCATGGAGTAGTGCAGTGGTTTGAGTAGTAGTGGCAGTGGAAGCATTCAGTTCCCTTAACCCAAAAGGAAGTGTAGGTCTTGGTGTTATAGGTGTGCCAACCGCAACTTGATTGATTCACCGTGTTACCGGTGGGAATAGTCGGAATATGAGGGACCATTGTAGAATGGGTCGTCTGGAGGGGGAATAGTAGACCTTGGGCCAACGGATAGTATGTTCGGACCAACGGACGGTATGTTCTAATTTCAACGGTGGTGTAGTCAGTAAAGCGGTGGTACCGCAGCGGTTTAGGGTAATTTGGTAGGAGATGGGTGCATCGACACCTTCCCCTATTCCCTAAACCCGCATCTGCTGCGGTGGACTTTGAACAATGTTTGCGGTCCAAAAGAGGTCATCGGCTAAAGGGTTTTGATGAGACCCGACCTGGTCAGTCGAAGGATTGACAAATCACAAATCTACCCGCCGAATTCGCTGGAGGATACGCTGCTCATAATCCCTCCTAATGCTGCAGAACTCCCGATTCTCGAACAATCCGTAAAATCGCCCTCTAAAGGAGAGGGAACTTCTTCCTGGGAAGTTGTAGTGCTTTGAACCTCGCTCGTTGAGGAGATTCCTCCGTGAATGAGGGGTAAAGGTTTCCATTTTCGAAGTCCCTGCAGCCTCCACGAACGGTTTGGAGGTCGATGTTGGTGAAAAAGAGCTGCCGAAAGAGATCTATGGCCAACTACCAAAAAAAAAGATACCTCTAATATAAAATCTAAGAATCACAACCAAGCAAACAGACCTTCTTTTGATGACCGCATTTGAAGTTAGATGCGAAATCCAACGTCATGCGATCAAGTCCAGAAGGGGCAGGCATAGGGTGGAACAGTTACAATTGCGACCGCTTAACTAATTTCACTTTGGTGCAAGATTCCACGTAAAGAATTGTGGATTTACCCTCCAAGGAGCCCGAGTGAGTTTGACCACGTCTCGCCTGTGTAATGCTGGAGACTTCCCTTTACTGTCACCTTGTGTAAGACCCAAAGATTATGTAATACCAAGGCTACCACCAGCCTACCGGGCGGAATAGTCAATGCACCGACCAATCGATCAGAAATCAACTAAAAGGCTTCCATCCAGTAATTGTGGATTTACCATAACTCCCATAATAATCTCATTCACCACACCGCTAAACTACCTTAGGGTTATCCCTCAGAGTTCACCCGACGCGAATCTTCATGCAACCCCCGTATAGAGGGGGATCCGAGGCGCATTTATAATGATGAGCTGAATATTTAGAACTTTTTCTAGGATCCTGAAAAGAAAAAGTTCTGCAAAATAATTTTAATTAGCATTGATTCTTATAGTTGTTCCTTACTCAAAAGGCATGGAAGTAAAACGGATGGAATTATGACTCAGTCCCAAAATGCATCAAAAATGATAAGCATTCATTTCTTTTCGATGATCATCTATCTAAGGGAGAGAGAGAGAGTTATTTTCACTAACAAGCACTAATAAGGAGTGTCCTCAAACAAGTTTTCTTCAATCAAACCCTGATGTGATGTTAAAACCTTTGAGATGCCTTCTAACATGCACAATCAATCATGAAGATGCTTTATTGTTTGCATATGAATAATGTGATCAATTCAACACAATGCTCGGCCTTGCTAATTATCTTTGTATGAATGAAAATCGCATCAACACAAGCAAGCATCCATACAAACAATACTACACCCCTCAAGCAGATCAAAACAAGAAGCCAAAGAAAAGAAGCAATCAAAGAGAAACAAACTTCACACCCAAAAGAAAAGTCGAAGAACAATGATCTTAACTAAACCAAATGGAAAGATATGTAAACCTTTGATGACCTTCATGAGCTGCTGCTCAGTGGATGAGGAGAGAAAGACAATGTGTGGGTTCCAAACTCCAAATGGCATAAAAACTCAACAACAATAGTGAAGTAGGCTACAAAATCCAAACAACAAAATGTTTGTTCTTCAAAAAGACATATGTCAAAGATGGAAAGAAGAAGGATTGACTCACAAGGTTACCCGGCAAGAGAGACAATGAGGGAAAACCCCAAAATAAAAATACCTCGAAGGTTTATTGGCCAGCGAGGGTCATTGCTGTTAGAAGGCAAGGAGCTGCTATACTCCGTTATTAGGAGCATTACGCTTATGTTACCGGACAGGGGCTTGCGTTCAAACCCCAAAATGTCAAAATTCCAAAATGCGAATTCACCCTCGACAATTAGAATGAAGTATGATGGGATAGAAGCCAATAAGCTCATGAAACCAATCAAAAGAGGAATGGACTAGGTATGAAACAACTGCTGGGTAGAACAAGGTCAACGAGGAGAAAATCAAAACAAGAAGTTTCTGATTTGAGGCTATCTCCCCAGTGGAGTCGCCAGTTTTTGTTGTAGAAAAATCTCCCTACGGACATGTAGATTCCCTTAAAGAGCTTGACCTTAACTCTAAGACATAAAATGCTTAACGTGGACATCGACTTCCTTTCAAATCTATACAACTAACACATGAGAAGGAAGGAGAACATAAATACCTCTTTATCGACAAGCCCCTCAGATGCCTCGAAGTTAAGGCCTCAACCTTTGCTCCTTGTTGAGTCCTGTAGATAAACAAAGTACAAACACTTCCTACCTATTGATATTAGCTTGAAAAACAGATTCATCTATCAATGATAAGTTCATGTAACATTAGAATAATAAACTAGAAAGAAACAAGTGCTAAGCGTGTCATATTAACAGAATAACTTGTTAGCATTCAATCAGATGCCACGTGTGACAGCCTTCGCTGTCCCTTCGGCCTAACCTGCTCTAAAGATCCACAACTCGATAACAACACCAATCGACACTCTGGATAACAACAGCTTCACTGATCACTCTCCTTTGGCTGACTGTGTGTTTCCTATGAGATCATAGGTTTCATGCTAGCAATTCTTCCCCCTTTTCACCATCATAGAGCTTGCTTATATAGGTTAAGAGGAGCTTAACCTCTTAAGTTATCTTTAGAACAAGTTGGGGAACTTCCTCCTTAGATCAGGGATTCTCTGATAGAACCAAGAATTCGAATGCAACTGCCTTCTAATCTTGAAAGATCCTCCCCTTATTCTCCTCAACGGGCCAACTACTACCTCAGATTAGGCAGCGCTCCCTCAAAAGGGGCATCAGAGCGTTGTAGCGCTCCCTAAGAAGCTTGAGGGGAGCGCCAACGCCCTAAAGGTGGATAGTGCTCCTTGAAAGGGGTAGGAGAGTGTTATAACACTCCTTGAAGCCTTATAGGGGAGCGTCAGCGCTCCCTAGACTGATATAGGAGAGCGCTCACCCTCAGAACCTTTGATTAGGAGCTCTTCTCAGGTGTCAAGAGTTCCTTGACTTCAGTTAACCAGTTCTCCTTCTCCAAACCAAGTGTATGAGATGTTTTAAGTGCCTCCTTAGTGTCGTCGTTAAGGCAGTATGCTTGAAAAACGTTTGTGACACTTATGGACAACTTGCGACACTTGCGAAAGTTGTAAGGAAGATGCGACACTTACGACAATTGAGAGGAACATGCGACACTTATCCAGTTGAGTAATTTTGACGTGTAACACTATGAATATTAGGTTTTTTCCTGTAACATAAATAAGTACAAATTCAATTAACTTGTGAATTAATAAAATAGATTTCTAATCTTAATCACTAAACATACAATTTCAATATCTTACCAATAAAGTTGCATCCTTGTCTTTCTTTTCCCTTGAAACTTGATTGTACTAATCCTTGTTGTGTGTCTGAATGAAAAAACAAAAATATCCAAAATGGTGATGTTGTGACTTCCAGAAATCCCATAACCACTTTACTGAAAGCTTGGTAAGTACAAGGCTCAGTATCATATTCAATGTTTTGGATATTATAAGCATGAGGGACATCTGCAATAACTAGGGAGTATTCCTTTTTAGGAACAATATTTGCAAATTTTCACAATCCCCCAATATCACTTTATATTGA
Organism: Picea sitchensis; assembly: GCA_010110895.2. NCBI lineage: Eukaryota > Viridiplantae > Streptophyta > Pinopsida > Pinales > Pinaceae > Picea > Picea sitchensis. The sequence continues at coordinate 21,832 of SNQJ01S0052047.1, read as the reverse complement.
ACAGTGTCAAGACCATTCCAAATGTAGGGATCAAAGGTGTCATCAAACTCAACATTTTGAAGACGCCACCTTCTTTCTCTTTCAAACTTAGTTTTTTTAATATAACTTTTGAAGGTTTCAAGTACTCCAGCGATATTCTTCTTTGACATCTTTAATGAAACAAGCAAACATATAATTATATATCTATAACTAATAAAATCGAAATAAATTAATGTACAAATGAATAAAATGAATGTAATAAATCAACATACCTTTTTGAATGCAACAAAAATTTGACTCAATGTTGTTGAAGAACTTACATATGGATAGTTGAGTCTAACATCCTCTCAACTCTGCTCATTCAACATCTTAACCATTTCCTCTTGTATTCTCATATAAACCTTGTGACTAAATAAATTAATTAATTAATGTTATAATCATATATAGAATAAAATACATTCTTATGTTATATAGAAATAATTAAGTTTTTAATCATAACATAAATAAGAAATAAATCAACAAACTTACTTTTTAAATTCATCACACATTTCCTCCATTGATAATTCCCCTCTTGACCTTACACATGATAATATAGTTGTGACAAGTTTCTCATCCTTCACTCCTTGCATCGTTCTCCAAGGTGTTATAGTCATATCGTCTGGCTAGTTTTTGATTTCAGGCCCTGTCTTACTTGTGCTACCTATTAAGGGTTTATGCTTCATAACCTTCTGATTTTTTATACCAATATTTTCCCATAGATTGAATATCTCATCTACCAAATCCCATATCTATCCAATTTTAAATCTCAATTGGAAATAGCTATCGACAACCCTGAATGCATCACTTCCTTTGTAATTTTTTACTTTTACACTTTCCTCATCAATAGAGAAGCCTATTTCCATGCAACATTTCTTCCTAAACTTTGCATCAATGTTTGATCTATCCCCACCACATATTACAGAAAACTCATTATGGATAAATCTCACTCTCTGAATGAAATTCATGGACATCATGTACTCATTATCTGTGTTATGATCCCATGCCAATAACTTTGTTTCTCCATCTGTTAAACCAACATAAATTACACACTTGAATATCTCAAAGAGAGGGTTATTGGGATACTCTTGCATCAATTCCCTTCTAGCCTCAGCAAAATGATTTCCTCCAATCACATAATACTTATACTCAAAACATTTTGACCTGTCAAATGCATCCTTGGTAGGAACTTCCATTGGGTCAACAAGAACTAAGTAGTCGACCACATGTGCATATGGATTGTGCCTAATCAGTGATTTCAAGTTTTGGATATGCAACTGATGTGGTTTTCTAATTTGGTATTTTTCTTGGCCTTCTGTGGGTTTATATAGCTGCTTCACATTCAATAGAAATGTATGGCCCTCATCAACCAAATTGTTCCTCCTTAGTCGATCTTGAGTGGTATCTTGCGTTGTTTTGATAATACCATCTTCTAGATCAACACCAGGTGTTATTATTTCTCTGCTACCTTTAGGACTTCCATCATGATATTCATAGGTAACTGTCAATTCTTCTTCATCAACAACCTTTGCTTTCCTCTTTCTATGATTTAAATGAGTTTCATCTAACTCAACAATCTTTTCATAATCACTAGGAATAAAATCATCATTGGTCATACCTTTTTTGCGCTTATGTTGTTTAGTCTTCTTCCGAGGAATAGAGCTAACCTCATTGACATTAATATCAACGACATCTTCATCTGGAGTTACCATATCTTCAAATGTAACCCTTTTATCCTTTCTAGAATGATGACTTTTATTTCTTCTTTGTTGTTCTTCTCTATTTTTTGTTGCAGCTTCAACTTCCGTTACTCTTTGTTTCTTTTTCCTTCCTTCCCATGCCTTATCGATGTGAAAGGAACTGATGACTTCCATGATATTTCTCTCTGTAGATTAAATCCCCACTAACATCTCTGAAAGGCTCTTAGCAAAATCCTGTAAAATTAAAATACGTCATTTCCATTATTAAATAAGATTTAACAATTATCATGAAACTTATAATAATACATGCTACAAAAATAAGAATAAGCAAACTTACATTGCCCATCTCAATGTCTGTCACGATCATTGCACATAATTATGGGAATTTTTCTTCCTTTTTATAATTGTTCATATTCAAACAATATCTAATCTTGAGATATGTCTTTGATTGTTTCACCAGTGCATAAAAAATATATGTTCCTGGCACCAAACATATATCTCGTAACATGCCAAGTGATTGATAGCTTGCTTGGACATGTTCAAATTCAGTACAATACAAAATTAATTGTTCTCCATTGGCAGTTTGTTTGTCTTTAAGATACCAAGAATGCTCCATTCTGCTCTCACCATTGACAATTTTCCACTCTCTAGCATTCTTCATTGCTCTTGTGACCTCATTTGTTGGGCTCCCATTTTGTTGCCTGGCATTCATGGAGGTCCTAACTGGGCTTTTGGATGCCATTACTGCAGGTCTTGTTCCAGATATATTCACAGAGATTTTCTTTCCTACCATTTGTCCTATATAAAAAATAAAAAAACACAAATTACTTAAGGAAAAATAAAATATATTTAGTTCATGAAAAAAAACCAAAGTAAATTAAAATTATCTAAAAACTTACTTTTTCTAAAATACAAAATAAAATAAAAAAAAAACACAAAAAAAAATACTAAAGCAAAAATCATATAAAAAATCAAAACCAAAACACTTAAAACACACACACACACACACACATTAAAAAAAAACAATAGAATTATACATATGAAAAATATTAAAAGAACCCCGGATGGGGTGACAAGTGGATGAAAATTGGAGCCAAGTGGAGCCAGGCAGCACATGGAGCTTTTAATACCTGCCGCCATCCTCCCATCCCCCCCAGTTCGAATGACCCGCATTCATTGCAGCTTAATGGATGTGCGTTGGGCCCTCTAAGGAGAATTAAGGAAGCCTTGTCGAACCAGGCTGGGTGTACCTGTACTAGGTCTGTCATCACCTCAGCCTTCATGGCTCCTGCCCATGTCAACTCGCAAGGTTCTATGAAGACCTGGGCGTCGGACCAATCTTTCATTCTTCCTCGGCTTTATGCTCGTCTTCTCCTCGGCCTTCTCTGTATCTCCCACAACCTTTTTGCCTTGCGCATGCCTGTAAGGTCGCCCACGACCATCCCTCCTCTATTCATCAAGGCTTGCATCATGCCCAGAGAGAGAGGCAAGTCCAGGAGAGGCCCATTGTATTACAGTGCCTTCACTAGGCGCAATCATCTCGCCCCCTCCCAACTCGCCCTCATAATCACCAGTCGTCTCGACTAGCGCAACAACCGGCCTCAGCAAAACCATCCCCCCACCCCAATTCCCACCAATGACCCTGGTAGAGGCCCTTTCATGGGAGAATTTCTCCCTCCCGAGAATTTTTCCCCTCAACCCAACCTTTGCCCTGGAATTGACCCACCAAGAGCCCACTCTCCAGACCATTTCTATGGCACTGGTTCTTAGCCTTTGGCGGTTCTTCGATGGTGGAGAAATTCCTGCCAAGCAAGTGGCAACTGCCTTGATAGCAATGGCAGCGGTGGAAGTAGAACAAGACACATAGGGATGCAGCGGATCACGATTGGGCCTTGGATATGATGGAGGGAGCCCCCGCTACATGTTATCACATATAGTTGTCAAGGGACACAGGTCGTCCCAAGTCAGAGTGGTCACCTGACTTGTCGAAGTGGTCAAAGTCCCAAAGTGGATCTCGGTTGTCCAAATACAAAGGCCACGTGTCAGCCAGTCCCTAACCGAAGGATTTGCTTGGGGCAGGCGGTTGGTTGAAAAGTGCAGAGCCCAAATCGCTACAGCGGATCACCGATTGCGTGATTTGAAAGGGAAGATCGGATCCATTGATGCGAGGTAGATTTGATCGTTGATAAATCGCGCGAAGATCCCACCAACATCACATTAGCCAGTCAATTGTGGGGACGCGGTGTGTTCGGGCGATAATTTTCTTGAGTAGTCCCACAGGTGAAGCGTGGTTTGTAAAGGGACTACATGGCAAAAGAGTGGTGGATTACGGGGCTCAGCGGCGGAGTGTGAACCCAAACCACCTTTGGTGACCACAATCACATGTTTATATAGTGTCATATCTGAGAGCAGCGTGTGATTAGCCTCACGGGCATTAAATTCGTTTCCAATCCCGAGTGCAAATTAGTTAATGCAGAAATTGGGAGATTGGATTTGAAACCTGCGTCTCACCCACATAAATGGAAAGGAGGTAGAGATTGGAACAATCAACAAATTGGTTCTTACAGGTTCCCTCTTTGAAACAGGTGCGTCACGATGGGGAACCTTTGCGTACGATGCACCGGAAGACATGCAAGCGTAAAGTGCTTGAATGCAAAGAGATTTCGGTCAAACCTCTGCTAGCGGTGGCGAATTGTTCTGAGTATATAGGAGTTTTTTTGATATTTTGTTATGGTGGTCGATGGTTGAGCAAGGATCAGTATTGTAAAGTTTTGATGAAGCTTTGGTTCTTATGGTTATGTATATGTATTTCAGACTTCTTGTTTTGCAATGTAAGTCGGTTTCCTTTCATATATTTGTAATAGTTGTGTTAGAACATTCGGGCATGGATGGGTAATAAAGGGTAGTTATGTTGTTGTGATGTAAGTTTGATCATGATGGTATCTTGGCTAGTTTTAATTAGTTTTCTATGTTATCTTTTCCCCTCTTACGATTGAATGGCTCGGGCATGGTTGATCCAGTTGAGGGTAGTTATGTTTTTGTGGTGTAGGTTTGATCATGGTGTTGTTGTGGTGTGGTATGTTGTTGGATGTATGTTTTAGTGTCTGAACTTAGGCTTAAGAGTGATCTTGAGTCTGAGTTTTTTCTTCTCCAAGATTCTTGAAGGTATGATGCCCATAGCAGTCTTGGTCTCGTTTTCTCACCATGTCTTCCCTCTACTCGCACTTAAGCTCAACTTACTAGCGAAGTTAATCAAAACCTCACCTTATTGTGCATGTTGGTCCTTGTTTTATGGGTTAAAGCGATATTGTCTTGAGTTTGCACCCATTCGAACCCCTTTAAAACCAACACAGCGACATATATAAGCCAGTGGGTACTAAGGCACCTTGATCTGATCGGTGACTTGTGATAAAATTTTGGTGTTGTTATTAGAGAGCGGGTGAACTCACAGGATAAAATGACAAACCCCAGATTTTAAAGGTGCATCCGGATGCTCCAGGAACTATTGGTGTGCACGCACTGGTGACTCCACTATAATAGCAACTCCATCTCGACTCACTATTTCGGTGTGGTATAAAGCTACACGAAGCACCACAGGAGAACACAATGATTGGATATGGTCTTTGATGGTGAACAAAGAAGACCAGGACACACTCATTTGACACATCATTCACCTAGTGACTCCATGGTTGAAGAATTGATTGGCGACTCCAATGGTTCAAAATGGAAAAAATCCTTGCTCGGAGTTTGCTTTCTGTGATTTTTCAAGATAGTTGGTTCCCTAACCCACTACCTAGTAGAGATGAGATGGGAATGTAGCCTTCCCAAGTTTCAAGGAAAGGAGGGAGAAGTACCAACTGAACACTTGCTCCTTTTTCACGATTTTATTATTATTCATATCTTGCATGAGATGTAAAATCAAGTTGTTAGGATATTCATGAAATTCTCTTGATTGGTGTAGATCTCTTCCCATTGCAAACATCGACTCTTTGCACAATTTTCATGCAACTTTAAATTCGTTTTGTAAAGATTATTTTCCCGCTGAGTGTCTTTATGAAAACTGTTATGATGAGTTTTCCTTGTTTCATGAAGATTTTGTTAGCCATGAAAACCATATTTGTGATGAAGTTTTTACTTTGGAGGAAAACATTTTCTATGAAGGTCTAGGAGTGTTGGATGATATTTATTCATTATGATGGTTGTAGCCTTGAAACATATGGCATCATTTTCAGATGATTCCGTTCTTTTAGATGTTCATGAAGACCAACATATCTCTTTTGAAAATGTTGATGTCACATGAGAGCAAATGTTTTATGCAGTAGATATTTCTTTGGATATGGGACCGAGGCAAATGTTGTTTGTTTTTCTTATGAAAATCGCGGAATATATCGTCCATGAATCGGATGTTTTGAACAACCATGCGAGGAGGAAGTTGTTCGCGGATACTAGCAGAAACAACCATCTTTGATGAATATCAGTGAAGGCGATGGTAGAGATTTTCATGGTCCAGGTGTATGATGATTATGAATTTGATCCTTGGGAGAGCCATGAAGAAGAATAAGAGGAGCAATCGGAGGTGCAGTTTATAGCATGTCGAGGAGCGTAAATTGAGCAACCCGCCACAGGATCGGTCGGTACGCATCAGCTTCTCATCCACTTGTTCTTACCAAAGATATTGACCAGCGTGAAGCGTGTGAGTAGATCGGGGTTGTATGTACAATTTTTGGAGTTTTCCACTCATTCTATGAGCTTGTCCCGTGAAATTACATGTAGCTACATTTCCTTCATGCCTTGGAGCCGCCTAACTTTATCTCAACTTCAGCCTTTGGAGGAAATTTTAAGGATGTAACCGTTATGTTGTCGCGGTTGCATCATCTATTATCACTCGCTAACAGAGTAAAAGAACTTCCAGTCAAGAAGTTACTTGAATGGATATGGTGGAAATTTGCTCACCTAGCACCATGTAAAATCAATTAGTCTAGGAATGCACATAAATAAGCTCCTAATGGAGCCATGTTTGTTTTCATTTTTTACTTATCGATTACGTATTCACGAGGTAGAGTGTTTTGAAGCTTGACTCCATAGCCAATCCAGTATTTGGAACTACATGATGCTTGGCATTTCATTAGGGGCATGCCATCCCTATGGAGCCAAATGTTATCACATATAGTTGTCAGGGCAGCTTATGTCATCCAAAGTTGTGGTCTTCCGCGAGGAAGCTCGACTGATGGTGAAGTCTCGGAGATCCGAAGTGGATCTCGGCCATCAAATCCATGAGCCATGTGTCGTGGATCCCCTAATTTCAGGTAGGATTTGTTTGGGGCAATTAAAGTTTGAAGTTTGAAAAGTATATTTCGAATCGTGAATCGGAGATCTCGGTGTTCGATTGAAGAGATTGCTCGAATCCATTTATTTGAAGAGGGAAGATTTGAGTCGATGATCATAACTCCTCAACCAAGATCATAATATCGATGACCATAGTCCATTGCGGGGAAGCGTGCACGAGTGATAATTTTTGTAGTACGATCCACTTAATTGAAACCGTCAGTTTAGCAAAGGGATACGTGGCATAAGGTGGTGGATTGCGGGCCTAAAAGTGGTCTGATCCTAAACCACCTCTGAGCGGCCTCGCAATTACATGTTTATATAGCGTCATATCCAAGGTAGTGTGCGCCTTGGCATTAAAGCGGGTGTTTCAATCCAGATCACGGTGGTTAATGAAAGTGAGAGGGTGGTTTAAGTGCATCTCCTCACATAAATGGAAAACAGTCAGTTATTGACAGGATTGTGGTTTCTTGCGGGTTCCCCTCTTGGCGAAACATGATTCGATCTAACAAAGCTCTCGTCGTGAGAGAAGATTGCATGCATGATGCGCGAAGGCTGCGTGAGCGTAAAGCCTTGAATACGAAGACTCGGACAAAGCCTCATTGATGCGTGGTGGTGTGCAGTATATAGGAGTCATTTTGATATTTTGTGATGGTCGATGGTTGAGCAAGGCTACTGTATTGTAAAGTTTTGATGAAGCTCAGGTTCTTACGGTTATGTATATGTATTTGAGACTTCTTGTTTAATGAAAGAGTCGGTTTCCTTTTTCATTTCTGCATGCCGGCTATGTTATAACACTCAGGCATGGATGATATAGTTGAGGGTAGTTATGATGTTGTGATGTAAGTTTGATCACAGTAGTATCTTCACTAGTTTTAATCAGTTTCCCATGTTATCTTTTCCCTCTTACACTAAATGGCTTGAGCATGGATGATCCAGTAGAGTTGTTTGAAACATCATGATGCGAGGTTTGATCTAGTATTTGTTGTGGTACGTGTTGTTTGGATATGTTTTAGGTGTAGAACTTGGAAAAGGTGATCCAGAACTGAGTTTGTCTTCTGAGTTGTTGGAAGGCCTGAAGCCCATAGTAGTCTCACTCATCTTTCTCACCCAAGTCTTCCCTCTACTCACTTAAGCTCGACTTAGAGACGAAGTTAATCAAGACCTCACTTGCTTGCATGTTGGGTCCCTTTACGAGTTAAGCGATATTGTCTTGAGTCATTGCCCATTTGACCTCTTTAAAACTAACTTGTAACATAAAGCGTGGGTATTATTGGGCTTGCTGACCCGATCGGAGGTGAATTCTAGTCTTTAACACCACCCACCCGATTCGATTTCTGGGAGGAGCACCTTCAACTCATCTTCGAGTTGCGGAAAAAAATGGATGACCATGCCCATATCCAGAACTTCCTAGGACAACGCTGACCTCCTAATGGATCGCGATGGCTATTTGCTCCAACTAGCAAACAATGTCCAACCTGTGGACAATATTTTGTCGACCCTCTGATTGCCCAAGGATGAGCTCGAGCTAGCTCTCCCAGGTTTATGGTTTTATTTTGCTTTAGTCATTTTTGTAGAGAATTAAAATTGTTTGTCAAGCTATGTAAGACAGTCGGCCATGGCCACTGTTCAATTGAACATTCTGATCTTTTTTTTTAGAAACAATTACAGTTATAATCACAGATACATTTGACTACTGATGACGACCTGTCCTAATTTCCCTGCTATGGCGGGGCAAGTGGCAAACTCTTGTTTTTTGTATTGACACATACATATGTGAATGTCAATATAATGCTCTTATATATATATATATATATAAAGAAAAAGACACTAAAAATAAAAAAATGCTTTAGATTAAAAAAAACAAACAAACAAAACCAAATTTTATAAAGTAAACTTTAAAAATTGAGTTTTAATTTTATAAAAATATGTGAAACAAATAGATAAAAACAAAAGTGGAAAAACAAAACCAAAAATTATTAAAACAATTATATAAAAACTTAAGGTGAAGCATGTTGAATAACAAAGACAAAATATTTAAATTAAAGATTTTAGTTTTAATTTTTGAAATTAAACGGAGAAGGTTAGTAGGAGGGTGATTCTGGGCATTACTTCCCCGTGACTCACTAGAACAACGTGGACTTAGCCATCGTCTTGTAGAAGTGATGTGATATCAGCCACCCTTGGTTGTAAAAAAACAATTAAAATTAATTTAAATTTAAAAAAAAAAAAAAAAAAAAAAAACATGTGTTTCCTCTTAAGGGTCACAAGTTCAAATCAGAGAGAGGGTAGGGTATGTAACTGTAGACTTACAAATCAAATGCGTTGGTGGAAGGGTCCCACTTGTCCCACACAAACAGGGGTCTCATACACATAATTTGGTGTACAGCTGAAATGAAGTGACCTTAAAATAGATTATTATTATTATTATTATTATTATTATATAAAATAATAATAAATTAGTTTTAATAGGTTTTGGTTTGTTGGTCAATAGGCCCCTTGATGCTCCTGTGGCCAAGTTCAATCATGGACTTGGTCCCAAGGTGTTGAGGGAGATGCCCACATTGTGTCCTAATATTAGAAAGGCAAAACACTTAAAATTAAAACACGAAGAAACTAAAAAATTAAAAAAAAAACAAACAAAACAAAACAAAACAAAACTTTTAAAGGCAGCAAAACAATAGAGTTTTTAAGTTTTTTTAAAAAAATAGGTTTGAAGTATAGTAAATTTAGAGGGGTTTTGTCATTTTTTAGACTTAAAATGTGATAAATTTTGTTAAAAGTTCTTTCAAAATATATAAAAAAATGAAAATTCCGCGATCTTTTTCCAAAATATAAAAATCACATGAAATTTAAGATTTTCAATGTTTTGCATAGATAAAAAGCTTAAATTGAAAAGAATGACCTTTGAAATCGTAGTCTCTCATTCAAAACATTTTTGCTCCTATTGTCAGCGTTATTAGGTGCTCCAAAATATTCAATAAGCTTGTTGCTCAATAGTTGATCACGATGTTAAAAAAACAAAACAAGAGTGTGTATATATACAAAGTACTATACCACTTAGTTGGTTTATTTAGTGCATATGGGGATAAATAAAATAGAAAAGATTATGTATATATATCAAATATTATATAAACCATCTCTACATTTAATCAATGTGTGATCAATTAAAAAGATAATAATATAATGTAATTAATTAATTTATGATGAATTAATAGAGTAAGATTTATTTAATATTGGTAAAATATTAGAGGAAGCTTTAGGGAAAAATTGTTGGGTAAAATTGGGAGGGAAAATTCAAGGGGGAATTTTTTGGGAAAATTTAGGGGAAAAAGTTTTAGAAAAAATTTGGAGGGAAATTTTGAGAGGGAATATTTTGGAGGGAAATGTTCATTTCACAGAAGCTATAAGAATTTCATTGGGAGGGTGAGAATTTGCACCATTCTATGTTTGTAGTGAGTAGTGATGGCTTCATCATATAGAGAGGATTTTATTTATGGAGCATCAACATCTTGTTCACATGCCTCCTCTTTTGAGACTGACAAATGTGGTGGGAATAATTCTAATGTAAATGAAGAGTCATATGTTTCACCTAGTGAGAACTTTGATCATAGTGCAAGCAATGATAGTAGTATATTGATAGGAAAGTCCTAATTTAGAGACTTTGAAGCACCAATGATGAGAGGAGGAATATGGGTGAAAAGGAATGATGAAGATTTTCCTCCAAAATTGTGAGTTTTCAAAGGCTGATAAAGGAGATGATGAAGATTTTTCCTCCAAGTGAGAATTTCCAAGGTAGTAAAAGGATGATGTAGATTTTCCTCAAGTGAGGATTTTCAAGGGAATAAAGAGAAACATGAATTTTTCTATCAAGTGGGGATTTTCTGAAGTGATGATGAATGACAGAATTTCCCTCAGGAGTGAGGGGGATTATCCAGTGAGTAGAGAGGGGGTGATGGAGGTTTTCCTCCAAGTGAGGATTTTGAAGGTACTAATGAGGAAGATGGATTTTTTCCTCCTAGTGAGGATTTGTAAAGAACTAATAAGGATAATGGAATTTTTCACCAGTGATGATTTTGAAGATACGGATGAGGAGGAAGAAGATATTCCTCAAGTGAGAATTTTGAAGGGACTAATGAGCACAATGAAGATATTCCTCCAAGTGATGATTTTGAAGGTGATGAGGATGGTGAATATTTTCCTCAAAGTGGGGATTTTGAAGGGACTAATGAGGATGATGAAAAGAGTTTCCTCAAGTGAGGATTTGAAAGTCTTACATGGATGGTGAAATTATTGTTTAACAATAGAATTTAAAGGCTCCAATGAAGATGGTGAAGAGTTTCCTCCAAGTGATGACTTCTAAGGCATTGATGTGAATGTTGAAGATTGTCCTCCAGGTCATTATTTTTGAGAGGCGATGTGGGATGATGTAGGAATTTCTCTCAATTTGGAGTTTCAAAAGTAGTGAAGATGATTATGTTGATTGTGGACACTTTCTTGCAGATAATTGTGTTGTTGATGATGATCTTGATATTTCTCTTCTCAATGATATTACCAATGAAGATGATGATGGACCTAGGAATGAAGAACATGTTCTAAATCATTCAAGTGCAACGAATCAAGGTGATCAACAATCTCTTGTCCGGTCTCCTCATAATGCTATATGTGATTATAATGAGAATGATATTCCTCCTATTTGATGATGTTCAAAATAGTGGAAGTGCAAAGAAACATTGTGTCTAGGACTAGGATAAGACCTTTTTATATCAATCCAAATAATTATCGTTATACAAGCTCCACGAAATAATTTCTCGCTAAATAATTTTCCATCGGTGATTTGATTTCTAGTGATTGTTGCCATAAGAATTGTTTGAAAAGTATAGACTATATGTATGCCTTGCAGAAAAGGAATAATTATTTTTCAATGAATAAGATCATGCAAAATTAATATTTAGGGGGGTGCATATTATCTCTGAAGGCAGGGATATGATTATCACATTGGTAATCTTTTATTTTGTAGAAAGGCTTTCCAAAAAATCCACTCAATTGGTAATATTAAATTACATCAAGGATCCAAACAAGATTGTAAAAGATATTATATTTTATTCAAGGTACATCATGGATGAGAGATTGGCCCATTAACAAACAATGCATTGTCATGGATGTGAGACTTATTTTCCAAACATGGAAAGTCTATTCCAGATAGAGAGACAAAACATATTCCAGATAATAATTTCTCAAGGAATGAAATCTATAAGTTATACAAAGAATATGTTGAAAGTGTTGAAGAAATCATAATTTTATTTCATATGCATATTTTACAAGGGTATGGAAGAGACAATTCAACAATTTTTGTATTCCTAATAATTCAAGGATGGGGATTTGCATTACAAGTGCATCTCTTAAAAGCGGGAAGAGATAAATTTGAAGGGAAAGAGGTATATATTTTCTGATTTTTTGTTTGTTTAAAGTTAATAGTTATCAACTATGAAAATATTATCAATATTTTCATTTTGTGTCATGTCCAGTCCTACAGTCAAATCACTTTAGGAACACATGAATCAACAATCAAGTGAAAGAAAAAGTTGTACAAACATCGGTATAAGTGTTATGATGCTCCAAATAAGTATATGGGTATGATAATTGATGGCATGGACCCAAAAACACTTAGCACATTTGTCCTTACACCAAAATATTTATAGGAAGATAATTTCATTCGGTTTCACTTGGTTGGTTGTATGGTTTTAATGGAACAATGTGTCCAGGGGTTTTACTTCAAAGCTCCAAATATTCATAATGATGCAAATCATTATCACCATAATTCATCATGTGATCAGTCACTAGTATAGTAATCTTCCTCAAGTTCTATATCTACAGGTAGACAACACCAATCCTTGAAAACAAAAATCCAAATTGTCTTTGGATATCTCGACATACTTGTTGGTGAGAATATTTCAAAGGTTAAAGTTAGTTTCCTTCTTGTTGAACACATGCATGATCATAATGATCAAATGTTAAGTCGTTTTCCAGTAGCATTAAAGAGGGAAAATGTTGGAAACCTACCATCGTTAATTGAATGTATTAGAAATCATACATTCTAGAGCCTATTTTCAAAAAATTATAAGAAATTGTTGACATGAGAAGATTTATCCGGGTATCACATCGTGAAGAAAAATGTTTTGAGCAACTTAATGACATTAGCACAACATCAATTTTGCTTGAAAAAGTTGTGAGGAAGCAAGAAGTATTCAACTATTGTATAATGGGGGCCTTCATCATGTTTGACATTTTTGAAGTTCATTCCAGATTGTCCAATATTTGCATCAAAGTTGATGTTATTACAATTAGTTGGTGAAATCCATAACGCAGTAATGAGATGTAGATTATTGAATGCTTGGAGGAAATAAAAAAGTCCATGAAAAATACATATGAGTACTTTGATGTTGTTGATTTTGTTTGGTAGGAGTCTTTTTTCAATGATCAAAGTGACTTAATTTAAAACTCAACAAATGAAGATACATTTTAGAGACTCATTTATTTAGCCACAAAATATGCCAAATGAATGTGAAGAAATAAACATTGTTGAACGACAGGAATCTCGAGATGCTATTGAGTTTTCACAAGTAGAGGGAAGAGAAATGTATATTGGCTCTAGAAGATCCGTGTAGAACATGAAACCATGTAAGAGCTTCTGAGGGGTTCAACACAGAATATTAAGGAGGTTGCATTCTGATCTTGCTGGCCGGAATATAGTTATCATTTTGGATTACAAGCGGTTATAAGGATCGATAGAAAATGAAGATGTTATAGCAATTGAAGTTCATTGGTATGCAACAGTACACACCCATTCAATGGTGTATACAAAACAAGATATTGTGGTTGAGAAACAAAACAACAGAAGAGAAAAATAAAGGAGGTCAAAATGTAACTTCGTCATTAAGCATCGATATCTTAAAATTAGAGGATGTTGACATACTTGTCTATGACTTCAATTTGACAAGAGAGGAACTCTCTCGAGGATCATAGAGATTATTAAGAAGTTGATGCCACAAGAGATAAGTGCAAGATGGGATTCTACTGAACCTAGTCATAGATCAAAGAGGCTTTTGACATCTAAAATGTTGGACATACATCTAGACTCAGATGGTGCACTCGTTGATAATAGAAAGGAATTGATCAATTGGATATTGGTGTACACCCACCTATTAGCTCCCTCTTGTTTGTTTTTAGTTCAATACGTTCTTCTATACTTCTTTGTAATTATGGGTTCTACACTTTTAGGGTTTGCACGAGCCTACATCTTTTCGGTGGATATTGGTGGCCTCTCACCTAATCCAAGTGGATTATTTTAATATGTTTTCATGTCAACACATCTTGTTGTACTCCCAGGGCCATTTGGAGCCCTAAACAATGTTTTTTGGCTTGCCATAGTTAAATTGTAGATGGAGTCATATTTTGTTGGTGTAATGTGTATTTCTCTTAAAGACATTTCCAATGGGCTATCAAGCATCTAAAACGAAGGTCGTATGAAAGTTCTGACCAGAAGTTGAGGTACCAACTTACCTTAGGGGCCCACATGACTTTTGGCCGTTTCACCTCTCTCATAAAGGGTTAGGTTTTTTGGATGTAGAGGACTTTTGACATTCATGGTAACATTAAAAGGCCTATGGAGCCTCATTGCTTAATCATTTTTTTCTCAGGATGGATCATTATATGACCACATCTCTTCTCAGTAACTGCCACCATTCAATGATGTTTAGGTTCTGCCCAGTTTTACGGTTTGACCTATTTCATTTATTCAATAGAAAATATTGGTCAGCGGATATCTATGTTGTTCTTCATATCTAATGGTGCTTATTGTGACCGGTCTATTAATCAGGATTCGTTCCTCCTAAATCAGTCCCGGTGTATTAGAGCGGTATTCTCTTCATTTATCTTTCTTCATTCATGTCCCTGACAAGATGTCCCAAAAGCACAGAAGTTGGGACTTGAACCAAATGAGGACATTTGCAAAGATATCGGTTGTGTCGAGCCCGAGAACAACCCATGGGAGATGAAAAGAAAGATGATGGGCATGAAATCCTTTTAAAATGTTGCTGAGAAGCACTTGCGATAAAAGAATGAAATGATGGTTGCTTTAGGCATATCCTTTGACAACTACCACATGAGAAGCATCTTCATCAAGTGGCCATACAGCCTTCAAAGGAATTTTTATGTAAATTTTATATTTCATTATTTGAAGGGCTGATAGATCTTGAGATGTTATAGATAAATGGTTGAATTTGCTCAGATGTTATTTTTGGTCCATAATTTTTTTGATAGGTAAAATATTACTTTTGCACTTCTTAAGGTCATCCCCATGTTAAGGACTTGTGGGACACTTACTCTGACAAAGGGCCATAGAAGAATATGTAATATTTGTGGTTGCTTCTACATGGCATTCCTTCTAGGAAACCATCAAAGAACAATACTACCACTTTGGAAGCTACGATAGCCAGTACACCCGGATGGACCACCACAGTAGTGAAAGGGACCCGAACAGTGCAATTTCCGCAATATTTTCCATACCATAGCACCAAGTTGGGTATCAAGATTAGAAAGGCGACATCGGTGCTCAAATATCATAATGGTTGTTTGCATAGATACATTTCAAACATAAATGGAGTTTACGGACATCACCTCACTTGGGTATGGCTTATAGATATCTTTGTCAAGATCAGGAGCAAACATTTAAGCGAAGAGTTTGGATATACAGAAACTCCTCTTAATAAAAGTAGGGAAAAGGCGTGTTGACCCACATGGAAAGGGATAGAGCAAAGATGGACACTCTCAGGAAAACCAATCCAAACCACTGACCACGAAGGGTAGTAAGAGAAGGCGAATAGGGACCTGAGAAAATGGGTATGAATACCGCCAAAATCCTTAGCACCTGCTTGAAGAGAATGTAAACTCCCAGCGGGTCTTGGTAGCGAGTTGAGAGAGCTTCGGTGGAGGTCGATTCGATTACGAATCTGGAAATCCAGAAGGAGGGAAGTGATTTATTGATGTTGAACCCAGTGCCCTTGTCGCTACCACCAAAGTCCGATAGCCGAACGGAAAGAGGCGGAGGAAGGGAATGCCTCTTTCACTCACATATGTGGGTAAAGGGGCTCGCTTCATTTCATTATCGATATTGGCAGTCAAAAGAACTGATGATCTCGTGAAGTGCGTCAAGTGATTGGACCTAGCAGCGACACTACCCACAACCCTACACCATGGGTTGGCTTTGCCAAGGAAGAGAACTTCATGTGTCCGACTAGCAATGTCGTCATCGCCTATGACATCAAGCCCTTCAAAGATGAGGTATTGTCGCGTCTTCTCCCCTTGAAGTTTGTGATTTTGTTTGGGAAACCCTTATTTGTGGAAACATCATCTATGTAGCCTATGGGTCTAGACCTCGTAGTGTTATTATTGCGCACGACAATTGTACATGATACATAGGTAGCGCCACCCTCTAGTTATTTCTTTAATCTACGCTGGGCAATCACCCGATGGCTCATTTCCACGGACCACGAAGTTCATTTCTTTGTGATGTTGTGCTCATAGTCAAAGTAGAAGATTGACGCCACATCGTGGCCTCTACCTATAACCTCTCTTTGCAATAGAAACAGTGGATAGGATCATGGAAGGTATGAGACATCTTCTCACACTCACTGCAGGGGGTACCAAAGCAGCCAAGTCAAGCATCAATTGATATAACCATGGTGCACCTACATTGATGGACGATTATATAAATCACTCGGCCCGATGGAAAATGATGAAATCAAGCGTCAAATCCAGAGCTTCTTCAAAGGGGCACATGGGACCAACTCATCCCATGCGAGGAAGCCGTTATGCGGAGTGCGAGGAAAGGGCGGGACCTAGCGACTGCATTGATTACATAGCGATAGAGCAAAATCTGATGCTTAGGTACCCCATTCCCAAGTTGATGACCTTCTTGACCAACTCAAGGAAAGTTCTTTGACAGATTGACCCTAAAGTCTTGCTACCACTTGAGGTTCCCATCGAACCAAGCGATGTCACAGAAGAAGAATTTCAAATCTAAAGAAGGTCTCTTGAATGGTTGGTCATTCACTTTTGCAACAAATGCACCAACCACTTTCGCGTAGGGTTGATGGATGATGTATTGAGGACCCTTCACCAACTCTTTTGTTGTGGTATGTTGGATGACATCCTCATCTTCAACCAAAACTGGGAAGAACTTTATGCATCATATTCAACGGGGTTTGAGCACTCTGCGACAACACAAAATTTATATGTAAACTTGGAAAATGTTCCTTTAGCATGAACAAGGTCCAAATGCTTGGGATACATTGTTGATAGGCATGGGGTACGTAATGCGATCCCTCTAAGATCAAGTCATGGGTGACTAGCAAACCCCAGACCACTAACTGACTTTAGAGCTTCTTGGAATGCAGCCAATTTCGGCGGTTCATGTTGGGATTCTCCATCTTGCATGAACCCCTTAGCCAGTGACCAAAGGCGGTGGGGAAAAAGTTTGTGTGGGGAAGGAACAACAACGAACGTTTGATGATCTGAAGCATCACTAGTGCTCAACTCCAGTACTCTCACTTACGATGCATGATCTTTGAGATTGAGGCCGATGCATTTGACTATGTTGTAGCTGTGGTTTGCCTCACTCAGCACGATCATCCGATGGCATACCATAGTGATACACTCTCGGATATTGTCGAGAAATAACCCACCTGTGACAAGGAAATGTTTCCATTGTACAAACCTATCTTCAATGGGAGCATTACATTATGGGAAAGGAGGCGATCATCCACATTGATCACAGAAATCTCACGGTTCATACGGACACATGGGAAGTTGCTTGAGGAATGATAAGCCATCGGTGGTCCATCTACGCAGCGGTTCCATCTCAATATCAAGTATATGACATGGAGCACAAATTGTGTCGTTGAATTCCTCAGTCGACCTCCGTAAGTACACTCACTGCTTGTACTCGATTCCTATGGAGATGAGGCATCTAGTGACCTAACTTTATCAACAAGATCGGACTTATGCACCACCTATAAACTCTTAGAATACGGTACGGTATCCATGGAATTTTCACATTCAGAACGAGTTGTTACTCCATTTGGGCCATCTCTGTGTTCTTACTAGTGAGCGTGCAAAGCTGATTTGGAAGCCCACTATAGTCAAGTGTCAGGAGCGTTTTTGAAGCGTGGAAAGCGTGGTCTCTCAAAATCATTTTATTGGTGAGAGCCGATGGGGCGTCGACCAAGTATCTCAAATCTTAGCGTTGCATGGCCATTGCCAAACCAACCAGCCGAACAAGGAATATACACCCTCTTCCAACCCGCAAACTTGGGAATCCATCTCGATGGATTACATGTCGCTTAGATCCACCAAACTGCTTTGATGATTGTGTAATTTAGTAATTAGATTGATCGGGTTTAGAAGATGGCCATCCTCACAACTGCGAGAAGAACATCACAATGACACATCGCGCCAGAAACACTTCTTGAGCGAGGTGTGGGTCCATTTTGGATATATGGACAATCATCTCGGCCAGGGACGTAAGTTCCTCCAACACATTTTTTGGTCGAGTCTCTAGCCTTTGTTGGACACCAAGCTCACTAAATCCACTTCTTTCCACCCCCAAATTGATCGCTAGATAGAGGGAATCAATCGGATGATTGTGCACATCATCGCATGTAAAACTTTAAGCATCCACGCTGATACATGGGATGAGAGTCTCCATATGTTTAGCACAATTACAACATGGCTCTCCATAAATCCTTAGACCATAGCCCATTTAGGGTGGGGCTGGGATTCCAACCCTTAGGTCCCATTGATGTTACACTACATCAACCACATGAGCCGGACTCTTCCCATGTTGATGCGAGGCCAGGCAAAGTCACTAGATTCATTGGCTGGATTGTACATGTACTTGGGTCCATGAATTTTGTAGAAACTGATGCCTGAGGAGTACAAAGCAACTGATCAACACGGGGTGCCACACAAGTTTCAGGTTGGTGATAGTGTAAGGCCCAGGGAGAATTTTTTGATGGGGCCTTGTAAGGCCCCATCGGAAGCTCCACTCACTTAGTTATGGACCTTACACCATCACCAAAGTTGTGGTATGATAGCTTTGAGCTCAACCTCCGCCATTCCTTGAAAGCACCCGATGTTCAATATGGACCTCCTTGGCCATATTTTCCACCAGTTATTGGACACCTGGAGATCGGAACAAGCGGCACCAGCGGGCTCAGCCGACTACATGGGCAGCCATCCGCGATAAGATAGTGGACACATAGGTCAAGGGCACTCACCAACAGAGGATCCAGCCTTATTGGGTTGTCAGAGGATCCAACTTTATTGGGTTGTCAAGGCAGGGAAACTCCTACACCAAGGCAAGTGGCTCACCTGGGGCCAAATCCAACAGAAGTTTCCTCACATGATGGGAGAACTCAACGTAATAGAGAGCATTGATTCCTAAGGGGGGAGGATTGATCCAGGTGGATATTGGTGGCCACCCACCTATTCCAACTGGCTCCTCTTGTCCGTTTTTAGTTCAACACGTTCTTTTGTACTTCTTTGTAATCGTGGGTTCTACACTTCTGGGGGTGTCTGAATCCCTACACATCTTCCAGGTGGATACTGGTGGCCTCTCACCTAATCCAACTGGCTTATTTTGTATGTTTTCATGTCAGCATATCTTGTTGTACTTCCACGCCATTTTGGAGCTCTAAACGGTGTTTTTTTGGCTTGCCACAGTCAAACTGTAGACAACGTCAAAGTTTGACAACGTAATGCATAGTTCTCTAAAAGATCTTTCCAACGGGTTATCACGCGCCTAAAACAAAGGTCGTATGCAAAAGTTACGACCCTAGGAAGTTGAGGTACCTAATTACCCATAGGGGCCCACATGACTTTTGGCATTTCACCTCCTAGTGTTAGGTTTTTGGATGTCTAGGGTTTTGACATTCACGAGTAATATTAAAAAGGACTCTAGAGCCTCATTGTTATCATTATGCTCAGACAGATGCGTGTAGCGGCCACATCTCTTCTCAGAGATATCTACCACAATTTGAGCAAGTGTTTCAATTCTGCAGTTTTACAATTTCAACCTATTCCATTTATTCAATAGAAGATATTGTTCACTGGATATCTGTGTTATTCTTCATATCTCTGTGTTTATTGTATTTAGTTTGTTAATCAGTTCGTTCTGCTCCTAAATTCGGATCAAGAATATGGATCATCTACATCTTCATCCAGTCATTCATCTGAAGACAATGTAGATTCTGATGGTGTGTCAGAATCCATGGATGAATTTGATAAAGTGTATGAAACATTTTATGTATTTTTGATCAATATGATGTTTGTATGGTAACCATAAATGAGTGTTCTCAGTTACATATGATCTTACATGAAGTTATGAATCATTTCAATGTTTTATGAATTATATGTTTTTATTATGGAGAATATATAACAAAATTTCTTAGCTTTTCTATTTTGAATATGGACAATGTAACAAAATAATTTATGTTTCATTAAATGTAATTTGTATAGACTTGTTTATTTAAAATAAAAAAATATTTTGAAGTTATGTTGAATGTTGACATCTGAAATGGTGATATTTTCATGCCATTATGTATTATCTTGTGGTTGGAGTGATAAACTAACCTTAAAAAAGTAAATATTTAAGGGTTGATTTTATGATTTGGTTTATAGCAGTGATGATTTTTTACACCACTTTCAAAAATGTGTTAATTTGTAGGTTTTGGTTGTAATGGTACTTGCCGCACTAGGATAAGGTTTGAAATGAGGTATAATTTTAACGTTTAGAAAAAAAACATTTTTTTGTCGGTAGCACCATTCTTTGATTTAGGTGTTGATTTTAAGGTTTTTCGGAGCAACTATAAGCATTTTTTACACCATGCTTGAAAAAAAGTTGTAATTTTAACCTAAAAAAAAGGGTGTTATCCGTAGCACCACTTTTTGATTTGAGGGTTAATTTTGTGATTTTTTATGCAAAAATATGGGTTTTAATGGCTAGAGTTCTCTTTTTGAGGTCATAGTTCTCGTTAAGTTGGTAATTGTTTAAGGCGAATCTTGTGAGGGATTCAATGATTATATTATCTTGGTCTCTACGTTGACAACATCGAGAAAAAATTCCTTGATTTATTATCGAGACAGGATTATGGTGCATTTCCTTTGGTGAATCAAAGGTTTTTCACTTGTTCGATGCAATGAGATTTATGTCTTGATGAGAAAACTTGGAATCGTGGAGCAATGTGTTTACGTGGCATGCAATCTAGAACGATGGGAGACATTTGATCCCACAGTGCAGTGTTGGATATGCTTGCCAAGATTGTCGACTGATGAGTGTTTTATTTATGCAACTAAGGATTATTTGACAGTTGGCACTAAGTTGTTTGTTTTTGGGAGGGAGGTGATAGGCTTTGTCATATATAGGAACTGTTATCGCACGGTTTGTAGGAAGGTTTTAGGTAGCTTGAGTCAAGGCTTAAAACCGGCGTACCAGGAGCTTCCCCACCCACTGTCACCTCGATGGGGGGCTCTTTCTATTTAGGAGGGCTAGTCCAAGGGAGACGTCCCTATGTAATCTGGGTTAAAAGCGCAAAGGGGTAATGGCAAGGATAAGAGTGTCCCTTCACAGATTACTGCCAATGATGAGATAGTGAAGGAGAAAGATCCACTGAATGGCACCTGTTTGCGAGACAAGACAAATAAACTAGAATGTGTGCTGCAGTGGGTTAGTA
>SNQJ01S0052046.1:7186-53114 GCA_010110895.2 Picea sitchensis | reverse complement strand
TTTGTAATCAAATAGCATAACTAATTTATGAAAACATCAACACACTCACACATTTATCTTTAACTGTTGCAAAGAGATTTAAATCACAAAACTGAAATCAAATTGATACGATTACAAATTGAGACAGTAACTCCTTCTCACTAGGCCCGCGATATTCAGAAGTACTACTGCTAGAAACTCAGTATGAAAAGATGGTAAAAATGCTCAAAACTTCTATTAATTCCATAACTGGTACAACATTTACAATAGACTATTTGAATAGAGAAATTCAGAGATTTGAATGCTTGGATAAATTTATTCTATATCTTTCTCTACGATTCATTTCCCTCTATATATTACAATGATATGGTAAATTAAGTTATCCTGAGGATCGAGAGATCCTCAAGATTTATTTACTATTTATAAAGATTACAAAATAGAGAATCAATCTTCCTCAAAACTGCTTTGTGCCTGATTCCCTTGACCTCCAATAATCTGCGCATCTTCATAATCTTTGATTTTAACCATATTTTTCCATTCCTGCAATAAAATCAAAAAATCCAAACCGAAATTCAGAAATTATCTAATATTATTTAATAACATTTCTAGAAGTCTTTTTAATCATTTTATTTCCTAATTATTTCTAATTAATAGAAAAGTCAATCAAGGCTATATCATAAACCATGGTGATAAGGAGGATATTTTTACCTCTTTCTTGACTCAACATACCCCCCAGATTACCTTCTTGCATGTATTCATGCAAGCTGAGATATTACATGTAAAGAAGTAATGTTGTAAGGAGGAGAGGTTGGTTTGCCAGGTTTCTTGAACCCATTCTTACTTTTGAGTTTTTCAAAAGCAGCTTCTTCCCTCATCCTATTAATTTGATAATCCCTCTGGTAACCCTATGGAGGAAACCAAATAATAGGAGGACTATATATTCACCAAATCCAGGCAGGTCCTTCATCCTGGATCATTCTGGTATACCTTTCCACCCTAAAGGTGGTTCCATGAAATTTTTTGAAGCCAAAGGGTTCCCTACTCTTGACTTCATTTAGGGAGGCATCGCATCTTAGTTTGGAAGTAGCAAGAGATTCTTCTTTGAGCCCCCTAAAATATGGTAGACCTGAACGTATAACATGTCGGTGGATAGGAGATAAAGAGTCTATAGCCCCTTCCCTCTTCATGAATTTTTTGTGATGCATGACAGTTGTGAAGGATTTGGGAGGTTCCCCTCTGATCCATAGGTCTAGCCCAGTCCCCCTTTTCATGAAGGTCTTATGTACTTTAGCCCACCTAGTTTGGTTTTTGGTAAAAGACAAGAATTCTTAGAACTGTATGTCCCCAATAAAAGGACTAGGGTTCTCTTTTTTGTTTTCTTCCAAGATAAAGTTTTGGAGGTATAGCTCACACATAAAGTATTTCACTTTTTCATCTTGTTCTCTAAAGAATGAAACAAAATCAGAAACAATGATGAACTTAATTGGTTTACTTGCTCTAATAGATTTTACCCTCAACAACAAATAATGCTCCAATTAAAACAAGGTGTAATTAGTAGCAAGAGCCCTACAATCTACTGCATCAGTATAGATAGAGAAAATTTATTTGATTTTCTCCAAATCTTTTTCTAACTAGCCATGTACTTTCTTCACCTTCCCTTGATCTCTTCTTAACTCAGAAAAAGTCTTGTTTTCTGTTGATGACATGGCTTTAAGTTGTTTGACAACTTCTTGATGCTCTTCCATGGTTACCATCTCACTCCTGCACTAAGTCAGGGTTTGTTGGGTTTGCACCAGCTCTACCTCCAACCTGTCAATAATGGCACTCTGTTCAGGAGACTGAAATGCTTCCTCAGTCTGAACAGTTGTCTCTTTTTTGGCTGGGGTATCTGTCTAGGTCTCTGCATCAATTGTCTTTAAAGGAGAAGGAAAATTTGTAGGAAGCACTTACTCAGGTTGGGCAGTTGTTTCTTCTATTGTTGGAATCTCTATTTGAGCTTCCATTTCCTTTGTTTCCAAAGGAATCACTTCTTCATTTTGAACAGTTTCTCCCTCTGTTGTTGGAATCTCTATTTGAGCTTCCATCTCTGTTGTTTCTTCGGGGGCATGCAACTTTGTCTGTGTTCCAATAGAACTTGTATGGATTCCTTCCTTGTGTTATAGGCCTTTTGGATTTCTTTCTTTCATAGGCCTTATCAACTTGCTCCAATTGTTTCCTTAATTATTTAATTATTTTCTTGAGTCTACCAACTTTCTGCTTTAGTACTTTAATTTTTTTTAACACTTCTCCTCAACAACTTGTTTTCCTATTTCAATTTTCTGATTTTATTGTGGCCTTTTCCTGTTGTTTTATGTTTATGGGGGATGTCAGGATTTTCCTCACCTTGATCATCCAATGATTGTTCCTCTGTTTCTTCTGTGTGCTTTTTCTATTCTATAGGGGTGTTTACCTCAGTGTGAGGTTCTGGTTGTTCTGTCTCTTTGGGGAATGGAATCTCTATGTTAGGGAGGTCCAAGGTAGGGTTTGAAGAGGAAGTTGGTGCTTGGTGTTCTTCAGACCTACTTGTGTATTCAGTGACTAATGTCCCTAAATTCCCTAATACTTGAGCCATCTCTACCTCATAACTTTTGAAGAACTGTTTTGTAAGGATTTCAAGTGATGGTTGTGTATTTCCCTGAGTGTTTTCCTGTAAAGTCTGTTTTGTATGTTCAATTTCCTGAGTATTTTCCTGTGAGGGTTGTTCTGTCTGTATAGTTTCCTGGGTTTATTCAGATTTTGTTATCCTTTTACTTCTGCTTCTCTTCTCAGTGGGTATTTTAGGAACAACACTTGTTCTTTTTCTTTTCTTATTTGATGTTTATGCCTGTGTGGTCTGAATTTATGCCAACTAGATGGGGTCTACCTCAATTTGAGGTTGGGGTAATGGGTCTTCCATTTGGGCACTATCCCCTCCTTCCCGGTTTGTCTTAATTTCAAGTTGAGGTAATGGAATTTCCATTCAGGCGTTATCTACCCCTTCCTGTGCTTCCTCAATTCCCTGTGGGGAGTTTTCATGGTCTAATTCAGGTTGTTCCATTTGTAGAGGCCTATCAGCTTCGATTAGATCACCCTAATTTATTTGAGTTTGTCTTAGGGCCATGTTTACTATCAGCTTTACTATTCCATGGTGTCTAATTATAGTGACAAGATCTTTAGCCTTCTGAGTTCTTACAGCAACTTCATGTAACATGGCATTAAAAAAAAATGGTAAATTGATTACTAACCTCTGTTTGAGTGTTGATAACAATTTGAGGTGGCGCAACCACACCACATCGTACCTCCCATCACAAGTGATATACCTTTGTATTACTCCTGCCAACTCCCTCCATGGCTCGCTAAGAGCAGTTGATGAAACCCCCCTCCCCTTCCGGGGTTCTGCGACCTCCCAATCTCTGGATCGCTCCAAGTGTTGAGTCGTATCAACTCTTCGAGCTCTTGATCAAACCCAGATTAATTTTACATAGGCCCCTTTTCTTCCTTTGGCACAAGTCCTATGATACCTGCACCTTCTCTCTCAGTGCGCTCTGGGCACTTCTCAATTTACAGGTGCTAGCTCCTTTTCACTAGCCCCTTCTTCATAAGTCCTTAGGTTGTGCCCTTGTGCTAATGCATGTTTTCAGGAACATGCAAGAGTGGTTTCCAAATAACCCTCTTTTCACCCCACAATCCCTCTCGTTCTACCACGTACCCTGTCACTAAAACATGGTTGAAATTGCAGCCCGCTCAAGGAATATTATCGTCCGAGCATATCCTGGCCCCGCAATCCCTTATCTCCTTCGATCTTTTATCCTTTGGCACTAGCTATGATTAATGATTGCTATCAATTTTCATTCCACTCATCTTTCCTCTTTCCATGCATCTCCCCAGACCTCCACGATCTGTCAACACGTAGTCCACTCGAATCAATGGATATTTTTTACTCCACCTTTCCACCCTTTGGGAGTTTCAACTCTCAAACTCCACTCTCCTCTATATGAAAATCTCCCGTAGTGGAAGATCTACTACCACCTGTCCAATTGAATCTATGGCCAGGATCTCCTCCGTGATTTTAGCCTTTGGGAATCTTGATTCTCAAATTTCACAAGCTCCCTTTGCTAATCTCCCTCTTCGCATGTGACTTTGGATGACATCCTCACATGACCACATCAATCCCTACTAAATACTGTGGGACCATTGATCTCTCGATCTTGATCGTATCCTGGATTGACGATTCAGATCTGTCCTCCTCAAATCTATGGACCAAATCCCTTTGCGATTCCAGAATTCAAGATTTTGAAGTCTCAAACATTTCCTACCTCTATGTGGAAATCTTCCAGAAAGAAATATCTTATGACACCTGTCCCTTTACATATGTGGCCAAGATCTCCTCCACAAATCCGGCCTTTGTGACTTTCAAGTCTCAAATCCTCGCCATTGCTGACTGGATATCTTCCAGAGTGGAAGATCTACTAACATGTATTTTCCCAATCAATGGTTGTTCTCCCACTTTGGGAATTTGGCCTCCTCAACCAGATCAACAGTCCTCAGACTCCCTTCTCGATCAATGATCAATATCTTCTCTGGGTCTTCGTATGTTTCCTCCTCCGTTTTCTTTCGGAGTTCTAGATCTGGAACCACATGTCCCCCTTCACATCGACGACTCTCGTCACTTAAGATTTCCAGGCTTCGGAAATCTCAAATTTCGAACTCCTGCCTCTCTGTGGCTTTTATCCAGAGTTGATAATCCTCTACCGCATGTCTCCTTTTCAAATCAATGGCTGAAGTTTACTTCAGGTCTTTACCCGGAGTGCATGGATATATGCCACGTCTTCCTTGATCTGAAAGCTACAAATTGCTTCGGGACTTTACCCAGAGTGATCATATCCTCACCATGTGTCCTCTCCTAGTCCTATGACTCAGATTCACTTTGGGTGATCTAACGACTCTGAGATACTTTGACTCTCTGAACTTCTGTTATTTCAGTTCTCAGACTGAAACTAAAATGTAAATTTCCTCAGAGCTCATGATCTGGTGACAAGTGTCCCCTCATAGATCAATGACTCTTATCTCTTCGACACTTTGGGCTTCGACTATTTCAACACTTCAATATTTGCTTTCCCTTGGATATTTCAACTCGTTGACATGTATTCCCTCTGGATCCACTGGTCTAGATCCATTTCGGCCCTTCGGCTCTCCACGCTTCGATAATATCAAGTTTCCAACCTTGAGATATTCTCTCTCCTGTGCATGCGAGAATTAAGGCTCGTTCACCTTCCTCTAGATCCAATGATTGTTGATCCTCTGTGCCCAGATCCAATGGATGGGATATATTTTTCTCCCCTATGCTTCCTTTTGTTTGTTGGATGTAGATATAATGGTCCAGGCTCCTTTCCACAGCCTATCTGATGGCTATCGTCGCTCCTCCTCCTAAGATTTAGACTTCTCCCGACTTGGAAGACTTAGTCCACATCCAAATATCTCAGCCTTTGACCTTCCTCCTATGAACCCGACTCTTGGTCTTGCTTCACCCTTGTAGCATTATCACTCTTTTGAGCTTTAGGACTTAGAACAAGTCTAACTCTTACACACCTTTTTGCATTACTCCTCCTGAGCTTGATCTCTTCGAATATTTCAATCTCCCACGCACACCTTGTTTTCTCGGGATTTCTTCAAACTCAGAATCCAAAGGATTTCTTGAACAAGAAATACTTCTTGCCCTCCTAGAATTCTTCTGCTTGATGCACTCCTTGCAGATATTTTCCTCATAGAGTATTCAACAACCATGTTTCTTACTGAACTCAACATGGATTTCTTCTGTTCACACTTGCACCAGCTCAATGCCCACCTAGCAGAGCTCTATAGAGTTCTCAGTAACTCTATTTCTCTCTGAAATCGATAAAGACTTCTTCCCGTTCACTCCTTGCACTTATGTTGATGAAGGTTCAAAGGTATCCCTCATGAGAGCTTTCCCTTGAATTTAAACCTCTGTCAACGCACTCTTTACGGACTGTGTGAATTCCTTGCACTCAGAAACTCAAAGATGAGAAATAATTGAAACTCATGCAATACTTCACCCATTACACATTCAAACCATTAAAATGCATAAAACATAAAATGAACACAAATACATAAACACACGATATGAAGGAAAAATTGCTTTTCTATTATCTCTGTGTGCCTATACAGATGTTTACAAAAACCAGATTGTAACAGAGTCCCAGTTCTCTCAAGATATCTCTCTCAGAACTATTATACCTCCTAAGGCCTCTCTACTGAGACCTCTCTATCATTCTCTACCTGTCTATCTTATGAAATCTAATATAAGATCTCCTTACAAAAAAGAGGCTTTGTGAGATCGTCCTCTCACCTAACCTCATATATTAGATTGAAGTTTTCATAAATGTTTACCCAGACCTGATCATGATTTGGGCCTGCTAAAAGAAACCTTTTAAATGAAATCCAACCACTACCTATACAAAGGCATGGCTCGACATTTACAACCTTACAGCACAAAAATCTGTATAGGATTATTTCAAATTTTAAAAATGGGAGGTTTAATGCCTCTCCCTTTCTCCATTGTGTGTTTATGTGTTGGTGTGATGGCACATTTTCTGAGGTGCATCGATGCTCCTGCATCATACTACCCTGCAAGGAAAAACATGAGCTTCTCTTCCCCAGTGTTGAAATCCTCCTGGATCCCAAATTCTCTTCGAGAGTTGTCCTCTTTCTCCTCTCCAGCTATGTTGTTGATACTTCTTTTTCTTCTTCTGATTCTTCCCTGCTGCTACAGTAGGCTCTCTTTTGTTCAACTCTCCTTTGTTGACTTCTTCTACTAACCTCAACATCAACTTTCTGATCTCTTCTATTACTCTATCCAGCTGCTCCAAAGGATAGCTCTTCTTATGAAGTCTTCTCTGCTGCAACTCTTCCTTCTCGGAGTGCATGGATATATGCCATGTCTTCCTTGATCTGAAAGCTACAAATCACTTTGGGACTTTACCCAGAGTGATCATATCCTCACCATGTGTCCTCTCCTAGTCCTATGACTTAGATTCACTTCGGGTGATCTGATGACTCAGAGATACTTTGACTCTCTGAACTTCTATTATTTCAGTTCTCAGACTGAAACTACAATGTAAATTTCCTCAGAGCTCATGATATGGTGACAAGTGTCCCCTCATAGATCAGTGACTCTTATCTCTTCGACTCTTTGGGCTTCGGCTATTTCAACACTTCAATATCTATCTTCCCTTGGATATTTCAACTCATTGACACGTATTCCCTCTGGATCCACTAGTCTAGATCCATTTCGGCCCTTCGGCTCTCCGCTCTTCGATAATATCAAGTTTCCAACCTTGAGAGATTCTCTCTCCTGTGCATGCGAGAATTAAGGCTCGTGCACCTTCCTCTAGATCCAATGATTGTTGATCCTCTATGCCCAGATCCAATGGATGGGATATATTTTTCTCCCCTATGCTTCCTTTTGTTTGTTGGATGTAGATATAATGGTCCAGGCTCCTTTCCATGGCCTATATGATGGCTATTGTCACTCCTCCTCCTAAGATTTAGACTTCTCCCAACTTGGAAGACTTAATCCACATCCAAATATCTCGGCCTTTGAACTTCCTCCTACGAACCCGACTCTTGGTCTTGCTTCACCCTTGTAGCATTATCACTCCTTTGAGCTTTAGGACTTAGAACAAGTCTAACTCTTACGCACCTTTTTCATTACTCCTCCTAAGCTTGATCTCTTCGAATATTTCAATCTCCCACGCACACCTTGTTTTCTTGGGATTTCTTCAAACTTAGAATCCGAAGTATTTCTTGAACAAGAAATACTTCTTTCCCTCCTGGCATTCTTCTGCTCGATGCACTCCTTACAGATATTTTCTTCACAGAGTATTCAACAACCATGTTTCTTACTGAAATCAACATGGATTTCTTCTGTTCACACTTGCACCGGCTCAATGCCCACCTAGAAGAGCTCTATAGAGTTCTCAGTAACTCCGGTTCTCTCTAAAATCGATAAAGACTTCTTCTCATTCACTCCTTGCACTTCTGCTGATGAAGGTTCAAAGGTATCCCTCCTAAGAGATTTCCCTTGAAGTTAAACCTCTGTCAATGCACTCTTTATGGGCTGTGTGCATTCCTTGTACTCAGAAACTCAAAGATGAGAAATAACTGAAACTCATGCAATACTTCACCCGTTACGCATTCAAACCATGAAAATGCATAAAACATAAAATGAACACAAATACATAAACACACGATATGAAGGAAAAATTTATTTTCTATTATCTCTATGTGCCTATATATATGTTTACAAAAACCAGATTGTAACAGAGTCCCAGTTCTCTCAAGATCTCTCTCTCAGAACTATTATACCTCCTAAGGCCTCTCTACTGAGACCTCTCTATCATTCTCTACCTATCTGTCTTATGAAATCTAATACAAGATCTCCTTACAAAAAAGAGGCTTTGTGATCGTGCTCTCACCTAACCTCATATATTACATTGAAGTTTTCATAAATGTTTACCCAAACCTGATCATGATTTGGGCCTGCTACAAGAAACCTTTTAAATGAAATCCAACCACTACCTATACAAAGGCATGGCTCAACATTTACAACCATACAACACAAAAATCCATATAGGATTATTTCAAATTTTAAAAATGGGAGGTTTAATGCCTCTCCCTTTCTCCATTGTGTGTTTATGTGTTGGTGTGATGGCACATTTTCTGAGGTGCATCGATGCTCCTGCATCATACTGCCCTGCTAGGAAAAACATGAGCTTCTTCTCATGAGCTTCTCTTCCCCAGTGTTGAAATCCTCATGGATCCCCAATTCTCTTCTGGAGTTGTCCTCTTTCTCCTCTCTTGCTACTTATTTTTCTTCTTCTGATTCTTCCCTGCTGCTATGGTAGGCTCTCTTTTGTCAACTCTCCTTTGTTTACTTCTTCTGCTGACCTCAACATCAACTTTCTGCTCTCTTCTATTACTCTATCCAGCTGCTTTAGTGGATAGCTCTTCTTATGAAGTCTTCTCTGCTGCAACTCTTTCTTCTTATCAGTGGGAAGATCTACTCAATCTCCCATGATGTCTTTATCTCCCCTTGTTTCATTAAGTTTCCACTCTACTGCAAAGTTCAATTCCACAGTCTCATCATCAAGTTGTTGCTCAACTTCCTCTTCTGACATCTTGATTTCTATCAGCTCCTCTCGTGTTGGTATATCTCCAACTCTCTCCAACCATTCCTTTGGCTAGTATGCTCCTCCATCTGTCTCCAACTTGTGTTGTTGGATGTGAAAGATTTGCACCATTACCATTCTCTATAGGGATTCTAATTATGCATACAGATCAGCAAGGTCTTTTTTGTCTATTTCCCCTTCTGCTGCAAGTTCCAATGCTACATTCATCTCTGTTTCAGCTTCCTGGCTCAAAAATTTGAGCCATTCTTTCAAATTATTTTCTCTCAAATTTTCCATGACTATCTTCTGGTAGCCATCTGTTGGTTTTGGATTGTCCAACCCATCCTCCAACATCCTCGATTATATCTCCCATTGAGTGAGCATCTCAATTGTGTGCTCCTATTCTTCTTTTCCTTGGGAAGATTATGATACCTACTCCTTCATCATGACAGTCACCGTTGGTTTTCCTGCCTCTATTGTTGCACTTTCATCATGTGCACTGGCCTTCACTTGGCTATTTGGTAGGAATTATTTGATCCCTCCAATAATCAGAATACTCTTCCGATCTTTTTCCTGGATGGTGAGAGTTTCTAACTTCTCATAATATTCATTCACATGGTCTACAAATCCACATGAATCTTCATCCATCATCACTCCTTGCTGACATGAACTCTCAACAGATTTCATGAGACTCTCAAACAGTCTCATCTCTTTTCCCCTGTCCACCTGGAAATTTGGGGATTTTCTGCTGCCCACCTAGCAGTCTATGAGATCAATCGATCCCATTTCATTGCCCCCTTGGAAATCTGAACCTTCGGAACTTCTCCCCTAGAAGTATATGAGACCTCCACTTGGTCTCTTTCCATTTCAAAATCAACAACTTGAAATTCCATTTATGACCACTTAGCATTTTATGAGATCTTCATCTCACATCTTCTCCTCCTCGTCACAGCGATTTCTCCCGATTTCTGGTTCACAGATGTGAATCAGTTCCTCCTCTGGATCACTGAGGTTTTCAGTATTCCTCAACCACCTTCTCATAAACCTTCATTGTCCTTTGGCCAAAAATATCTTAACTGACCACTTCACCTTCTTCTTCATGGTCCACTCATACACCCATTGAACTTTTGGATCCTGCTGCATTTTAAATGCAAGCTTCTCCATTTGTGATTTTATCTGATTGAACTCCAAATCCATCCTTGGATTGCATTTCTTCTTGTGGCCTTCTCTTCAACCATGTCCATGGCCTTCAGTAGCCATTTCCACCTCTTTCCTACCTTCCTTTCAAGTCTATGGATTACTCTACATTCGCGAGCATCTCCATCTTCTCTCACAGCTCAACTAGTTGTTTAAATTTTTGTTGCTGTTGTGCACGTGGAACAAATTCCTTACAGAGTATCAGTACCCTACTTCTTTCATCTATTTTTTACAGGAAAACTCTTTTTTATGATACCACCTGATGTTATCAGGTCATATCCTTTCACCGTCTCTCCTTTGTCTATTGTCTGCAAACAAAATAGCGGCCTCCTCCTCTTCCCCTTTTGCATGAAATCTACAGAAACAAATATCAGCTCTGATACTACATGATTCGGATCCCCTCCCCTTCCGGGGTTCTAAAACCTCACGGTCTATGGATCATTCCAAGTGTTGAGTCGTATCGACTCTTTGGAATCCTAATCGAACCCAGATTAATTTTGCACAAACCCCTTTTCTTCCTTTGGCGTAGGTCCTATGATACTCGCAGCTTCTGTTACAGTGTGCTCTGGGCACTTCTAAATTTACAGACACTAGCTCCTTTTCACCAGACCCTTCTTCATAAGTCCCTGGGTTTTTCCCTTGTGTTAATGCATGATTGTGGGTGTGGTCAAGAGTGGTTTCCAACCAACCCATTTTTCACCCCGCAATCCCTCTCATGTTACCATGTACCCCGTCACTAAAAAAATCGTTGAAATTGTGGCCCACTCAAGGAATATTATCATTCGAGCATGTCCTGGCCCATAAATCCCTTAAGTCCTTCGATCCCTTCTCCCTTGGTGTTGTCTGTGATGAACGACTTCTATCAATTTTTGTTTCGATCTTCTTTCCTCTTTCCACGCGTCTCCCCAGACCTCCACGATCTGTCGACATGTAGTCCACTCAAATCAATGACTTTTTATGACTCCGCCTTTCTGACCTTCAAGAGTTTCAAATCTGAAACTCCACTCTCCTCTACATGGAAATCTCCCAGAGTGGAATATCTACTGCCACCCATCCCCTTGAATCTACGGCCAGGATATCCTTCGTGAGTCCAGCCTTCAGGAATATTCATTCTTAACTTTCACAAGCTCCCTTTGCTAAGCTCCCTCTTCACATGTGACTTTGGACGACGTCCTCACATGACCACGTGACTCCTTGCTAAATCTCACGCACCTCCAAAATCTGAAATATTGTGGGACCATTGATCTATCGATCTTAGCGATATCTTGGATTGACGGTTCAGATCTGTCCTCCTCAAATCTACAGACCATATCCCTTCGCGATTCCGGACTTCAGGATTTTGAAGTCTCAAACCTTCACTACCTCTGTGTGGAAATCTTCCAGAATGAAAGATCTTATGACACTTGTCCCTTTAAATATGTGGCTAGGATCTCCTCTGCAAATCCAACCTTCGGGACTTTCAAATCTGAAATCCTCACCACTACTAAATGGATATCTTCCGGAGTGGAAGATTTGTTGACATGTATCTCCCCAATCAATGGATATGCTCCCTCTTCAGGACTTTGGCCTAGTCAACTAGATCAACAGTCCTTGGACTCCCTTCTAGATCAATGATCAAGATATTCTCTGGGTCTTTGGACTTTTCCTCCTCTATTTTCTTCCGGAGTTCTAGATATGGCACCGCATGTCCTCCTTCACATCGATGAATCTCGTCGCTTTGGATTATCGGGCTTTGAAAATCTCAAATGTCAAACTCCTGCCTCCCTATGGATTTTATCTGGAGTTGATAATCCTCTATCATGTGTCTTTTGCTTGAATCAATGGCTAAAGTTTACTTCAGTTCTTTACCCAAAGTGCATGGATCGATGCCATGTCTCCCTTGATCTGACGGCTACAAATCACTTCGAGACTTTACCTAGAGTGATCAGATCCTCTCCACGTCTCCTCTCCTAGTCCTATGGCTTAGATTCACTTCAGGTGATCTGATGG
Source organism: Picea sitchensis (assembly GCA_010110895.2). Lineage (NCBI taxonomy): Eukaryota > Viridiplantae > Streptophyta > Pinopsida > Pinales > Pinaceae > Picea > Picea sitchensis. The sequence goes on along the minus strand of SNQJ01S0052046.1, from coordinate 40,743 downwards.
CTCAGAGCTACTTCATCTCTCTAGACTTTGGCTATTTCAGTTCTCAGACTAAAACTACAATGTAACTTTCCCCAGAGCTCATGATCTGGTGAAACGTGTCCCCTCGTAGATCAATGAATCTTGGCTCTTCTGCCCTTCGGGCTTTAGCTATTTCAACACTTCAACCTTTGCCTTCCCTTGGATCTTCTGACCCACTAACATGTATTCCCTATGGATCCAACAGTCCATATCCTTTTCAGCTCTCTACACTTTAGGAATCTCAAGTTTTCAACTTCAAGAGATTCTCTCTCCTCTGCATGTGAGCGTTAAGGCTTGTGCACCTTCCTTTGGATCTAACGATTATTGATCCTCTGTGCCTAGATCCAATGGATGGGATCTGTTTTTCTCCCCTGCACTTCCTTTTGTTTGTTGTATGTAGATCTAATGGTCCATGCCTCTTTCCATGGCCTATCCTATGGTTGTTGTTGCTCCTCCTCCTGAGATTTATACTTCTCCCAACTTGGAATACTTAGTCCACATCCAAATATCTAGGCCTTTGAACTTCCTCCTACAAACCCAACTCTTGGTCTCACTTCACCCTTGTAGTGTTATCACTCCTTTGATATTTAGGACTTAACACAAGTCTGAATCTTACGCACCTTTTGCATTACTCCTCCTGAGCTTGATCTCTTCAAAGAATTCAATCTCCCATGCACACCTTGCATTCTCAGGATTTCTTCAAACTCAAAATCTGAATAATTTCTTGAACAAGAAATACTTCTTGCCCTCTTGGTGTTCTTCTGATCGATGCACTCCTTGCAGATATTTTCCTCACAGAGTATTTAACAAACCTGTTTCTTATTGAACACAACACAGAGTTCTTATGTGCACACTTGCACCATCTCAATGCCCACATAGCACATCTCTACAAAGTTCTTAGTAACTCTATTTCTCTCTGAACTCGATAAAGACTTCTTCACATGCACTCCTTGCACTTTTGCTGATGAAGGTTCAACAGTATCCCTCTTGAGCTTTCCCTTGAAGTTAAACCTTTGTCAACACACTCTTTGTGGACTATGTGCATTCCTTGAACTTGGAAACTCAAAGATGAGAAACAATTGAAATGCATGCAATACTTCACTCGTTACGCATTCAAACCATGAAAATGCATAAAACATAAAATGAACACAAATACATAAACACACGATATGCAGGAAAAATTTCTTTTCTATTATCTCTGTGTGCCTATACAAATGTTTACAAAAATCAGACAGTAACAATGTCCTAGTTCTCTCAATATTTCTCTCTCATAACTATTCTACCTCCTAATGCCTCTCTACCCATACCTCTCTATCATTCTCTACCTATCTTCCTTATGAAATCTGATACAAGATCTCCTTACAAAAGAGGGGCTCTGCGAGCTCGTCCTCTCTCACCTAACCTCATCTATTACATTGAAGTTTTCATAAATGTTTACCCAGACCTGACCATGATCTGGGACTGCTACAAGAAACATTTTAAATGAAATCCAACCACTACCATTACAAAGGCATGGCCCAACATTTACAACCTTACAACACAAAAATCTGTATAGGATTATTTCAAATTTAAAAAATGGGAGGTTCAATGCCTCTCCCTTTCTCCATTGCACGTTTGTGTGTTGGTGTGCTAGCGCGTTTTCTGAGGTGGAGCGATGATCCTACATCAGCAGTGGGTTTTATTCCCTTCCCCTTCTTATAGATTTCTTCTCTCGATTCTACAAAACATTCCACAGCCTCCTTGAGTGATGTATACTTCCTGGTCCACTGTATGCCTATGTTGGGGAGGCCTATAACCTCTGTTATAATTTCCTCAGTGACTGGAATTTGTATGTCTCGAACCATGGATACTCCTCCCTGCAAGTTCTAGAAAAATGTGAGTGTGATATTCATGTCATATACTTGCAACCTGTTGAAGTACTATGTCCACCCTAGACGGTATAAAATTAATCTTGTCTGCTCGGTTACCTGTAGTAATGTGGGCTCTCGGCATACACTTTGACCACCCATGTTTTCTGTGAGAAGATGAGGACGGATATCGTTCCTTGTTGTAGCTTAGTTTGACCAGCTTTGGAAGCAATATTACTAGAAATAGAAAATATCATAGAACAACAAGTGTATAAAAATGTGAGTTTTCCCAATTATTACAATCATTATGATCTATCGGTAAATGCGTAGAATATATTCCCCCTCACAAATGGAAAGGTCAACCTCGACCGTCAAAATGTATGATTGTAATAATGGCAAGTATTTCAAGTGAGGTGTGATTACTATGTCATCGTTGCCACTGGGAAAAACAATCATTAATAACTTTCAAAAGCACTTTAATGGTAATTATGAACAATCATCATTTTGTGTGGGAAATTCGAATTGACATACCTATGTTCAAAAAACATTTAAGGAAAAATCTTCTGAATAATTTTTAAATTTTTTCATGTATTTTAGAAATTTTCCACATATCTAATGTTGTAACTCTCCCTTGTTATTGGATATAACCGGAATGACAACATCATTTTTAGGAAAGGAAATCTAGAAACACAAAAAAAACTTGGTGTATTAAAGATAAACTTTGATACCACAGGTAGAGCCACTGCTTCCACAAGGTGTCCATAGCCTCAATAGGGTTGCCTTTTAACCCATATATGATCCCATATCCTCAATAAATAGTTTGAATTTTCTTTTCCCAAAAACACCACTATCCTGGTTTGGTATCCAGATAACGATAATTCCACTCACTAGATCGTAACCTAAGTGAACAAGTCGGCTCATGATGAGACCTCTTGTCCTTTGACGAAAAAAGAGCCAAAGTCCATTTCCCTAGTGTGGTAGCCATAGTGGGAATGTAACTTATGTTATTTTCTTATGATCGTGGTAGGTTGGCTCATGATGAGACCCCCTATCCTTTGTGGGAGAAGTTTTGTTAATTTTTTTTGTTTCCATCATTTTTTGTTTTTTAAGGCTCTATTAAGGGAGGCTCATCTACTCCTTAAGAGTAAGGGATGGCGTAAGAAGTTTAAGAATGCCAATTAAAATGTGATTTAGAATCCTTATTATGATATGAAGTCAAATTATCATTCAAGTATACGTATATATATAGGGGAAAGAAACGAATTATGGTCGTTAGAGATTATGAACAATATTTAAGATAATTCAGAGGAATTAATCCAAAAACAATTCGATAAGGTATGCTAGATAGTCCACACAAAAAATGACAAATCGTTAGAAGTGGTGCTGATGAAAATTGATTGGTGAAGTTCATACCCAAAGGAGTGGATAACGTAATAATGGCATGCTTGTTCATGAGAAAAGAATTATGACTTTTGGGAGAAAGGAACAACAATAAGGAAAAACTACAGAAAGGAATAATAGTTGTTTCTTTCGAATGAACAGTGCAGCCCGAAAAAGAGGAATGGAAATTGCAAAAAAAGAAATGGCAGCCATGATAAAGGAACAACAGTCATTACTTTCAAATGAATGATACCAACTGCAAATGGAACAGAAATCGTACCAAGGGAGAAACAATTGTTACTTTCAAATGAACGACACTAACCACAAAGGGAACAATAATCATACGAAGAAAACAACAGTTGTTCCGTTCAAATGAATGGCAACTACAAGCAAAGGGAACAACAATCGTACAAATGGAACGATAGTTGTTCTGTTCAAATGAATGGCAACGATGATGTTCAAATTTTTTTTTAACCATCTATTTAAGTGATTGTAAACCTCCCACAAACATTTTTTTTTAGTGAATCTAGGATTCATTAGTCATCAACTAAATTCATTCAATTTTTATGGGTAGGTTGATTCAATAATCAAAGTATTGGATGGTTTGTTAGTGTTATTCATTCATTATAGTTGCCTGACTTTTTCTATGGAACATGACATATTCATCTTCTGTGAAAACATAGTTTACATTCGATAGGTTTTTCAAAATAAGATAGAAGTAAGGAACATAAAAGAGTGATAATTATGTTTATTACAATCATCTCTTTTAGTTCTTATTTTCTCAAGTGACTTTCCTAGAAAGAAAAAAACTAAAATCTCAATCAAATATGAAAAGAAAGTTATATACAATATGTACAGTGCTGATAAAAATCATCATTTTATGAAGTTGAAGTTGTTGGTTTACCTTCCTAGCCAGCTAAAATCTGAACATTAGGGTCCTTACTTACTTCTTGGCAAAAGGATTCTTTTGAAAGTGGTTGATGATAGAGTTGTAGCCGATGTCCATTTACCAGAAAATGAGAACCAGACCCATCGATGGTAACTAAAGTGATAGTTCCATTATCATGAAATTTATTGATTTCATATGGTCCCAGCCACCTTGTCTATAATTTTCCAGGAAAATCCTAAAATCTAGAATCATAGAGAAGCGCCAAATCTAGAATCTGGAAGGATTTCATCTTGATATGTTTATCATGCTAGCTATCTCTCTACTACTGAATAACAGTTGTGTGTTGTAGGGCGAACATACATGCTTCATCTAACTCATTGAGCTGTTGTAAGCACTGTTTATGTACCTCTGTAAGATCTAGTCTAATTTCCTGGGCCATCCTTAGAGTCTTGATCTCAAATTCAATTGGAAAGATAGGTTCTTTTCCATAGACTAGATGATAAGGAGAGTAGCTAGTGGTGTTGCGCCATGTTGTGCGATAGGCCCATAAGGAATTTGGAAGCTCGACTGCCCAACTCTGACAGTTTGTCGAGACTATTTTTGTCAAAATTGTCTCCAATACTTTATTGGTACTTTCTACTTGTATGTTTGCTTGTGGGTGGTAGGGGAAAGTAACTCTGTGTTTAATTTGATAATTATGTAGGGTAGTCATGATTCTATGGGCTGTAAATTTTGACCCTTCACCAGTGATTACTTCCATGGGTAATCCATAATGCACAAATAATTCGAAGAGAAACTTATTGACTGCTTCCTCCATTTTGTTTGTCAAGGCTACTGCTTCTACCCATTTGGTCATATAGTATGTTGCAACTAGTATATAGGCCTTTTGGTTTGATTTTGGGTTGAAGGGGCCAAAAAGGTCTAGTTCCCATCTCTCGAAAGGTTCTGCGACTACTTGTGCTTATAGGGGAATTTCATCATCTTGGCCTGGTCTACCCATCCTTTGACAGCTATCGCAGTCCTGGACATATTTCTTTGCATCTTTAAATATTGAGGGCCAATAGAAGCCCATCTGTAGAACCTTATGCCCAGTTATGTGGTATGCAGAATGTTTTCCACAGGGATCATCATGATGTGCCTTAGATACATCATAAATTTTATCATCTCTTACACATATTTGGATCTGGAGGTCAGCCCCTATGTAGAAAAGATATCCACCAATCCAAGTGAACCGTGCACTATGCTAAATGATCAGTTTCATTTCCCTTGATGATAGGTGTACTGGTAGTTTCTGAGCTGCCAAATAATTTTCCACATCAACGTACCATGGTGGCTTAATAGTGACAACGAACAAGTGTTTGTCTGGAAATTGATCTACTATTGGCAAGGAATCATCTGTTTTGGGTACACGAGACAAGAAATATGCAACAAAATTCTCTCTTCTGGGTCGATCCTTGGTGGTGATGTCGAATTCCTGTAATATTATTAACCACCGAGTAACTCGTACATTAGTAATCGGTTTGTTAGATAAATATTTAATAGTAGAATTATCATTATACAGAATAAATGGATAGTCAGTTATATAGTGGCGAAACTTATTAATAGCATGTATAACAGCTAAAAATTCTTTTTCTGTTACTGTGTAATTTAATTCAGCGGGAGTAAGATTTTTGCTAATAAAATAAATAGCGTAGGTTTTCTTATCTTCTTCCCGTCCAAGGACAACGCCTGATCAGGGGATCAAATTTTGCTCAAAAATTCAAAGTGCTCGGAATCGCTTCAAATCAGATGAGAGCGTAGGCCTCGTCATTGCAAACCCAATGCAACTCATTTGGGTTTAAACGAATGTCGGGAGTGAGAGATATCGTGTTCTGTTCAAAATGGCAAACATGCAAAAAAAAGGATGCTGACTGTACAGTCCGTACAGTCCGTACGGACAATGACGTGGAAGACTGTACAGATGATGTGGTAGACCATACGCTGACATGGAAGACAGTTATTGGGCAGTTGGCATATGGCGTGTTTTATTGGCAGGGAATGGGAATGCGACACGTGGCCCAAGCACAAGCCTCCATGTGTCACTTGCTTGTTGGTTAAAACCTTTGCACTCAGCAGGAGTCGACCCCGTGACCTCCGGGGTAAGGGTAAATCCTTGGGAAAGGCCGCCCAACCAGCGCGCCCATGCATGATCCTTGTTATGTATATGCGAATCAATATATTTAACATTGTTGTAATGTATGTTTGGGCGTGGACCGGGCTGGGGCTAAGCCCTAGCCCGTGGTCATGTTTTATATTGTATGCGACCAGCGCTACAGTGGTTACCACCGTAACCATATTATAAACATTTGTTATATGTTTGTGGTTTGGCATACCATGTGACCACTATACATGTGTGTGGGTTTGACATACGGTTCCAATGGTTGTTTAAACATTAAGCCATGTTGTGTTAGTGCACGGTCATATGATTTCCATGTGCCCACGGGCCTTGGTGGTTAGGGCTAGTGTGTAATGGATCGACAGTTTGGACCGGTTGTGCAGTTGCACCTAGTGCCAAGTTTTATGCTTTAAATTGCGTGTGGGCTAGGTTGAGCCAGAGGAGGTGTGTTTTGTAGATGCAGAGACAACAAGCTTGAAGGGGAGACTTCAAGGAAGCCTATCTTCTTCATTTTTTGGCCAAACGAGGTGTCGAAAAATCCCAGCTAGGGGTTTTTGGATGTTCTGAAGCCATTGGAGCATTCTATTGGTCATTTTGAGCATTGTAAAGCACATTTTTTAGCACTTTGAGAAAATAATACAAATGATCCATTGGAAGCTGGACCAGGAGATGTAGCCCAAGAGAGGGGTGAACTCCTTTATCATTTGTTGTGTTATGTGTTTTCTATTCATTGATTATGCTATTGTTTATATGCATCTTGAATGAGTAAATCCTATTAAAGATGTGTTTACAAAGTTGATCCATTTGCTTTTAACACATAAAATTTAACTTGCAAATATTTGTCAAGAATACAAGTCTTCTTCATTTTTAGATCAAGTTGGTATCAAAGCATAGGTTTTTGAAGACTTTATTATTTGCAAGTGTTTTTGTTTTCTGATGCTCACAAGGTTGAAACTCACAAGAGGAGAAGGTCAACTTGTAGAGCCATGTTTTCATCCTTCAAGAAGGAAACATATACCATCACCGCATGTTTCAAGGAGGCATTCACCAAGTATGGCTCATGAAGAGAGTCATGAACAGGTTCCTACAGAATATGAAGATCTCAGAAAGGCTGTCATGGAAATGAGAGAGAAGATTAAGATCTCGATAGAAACTAATACAAGGTTGCAAGGTGAAGGCTCCAACCCTTCAAAGAATAAGGGAGACAGTGGTGATAAAACTCCAAATGGAAATGGAGGGAATGGTGCCTCTCCACCACCCTCTCCTCCATCATCTTCTTCTTCTTCTTCTACCAATTCTGATTGATACCTCTTCGAATTCTCCAAAGGGACATGGTAAAACTCCTTCACAAATTCTTTCATTAAAACTTGATATAAAAATTTGAGTTGCCAATTTACAATGGAGAGAAGTTAATGCTAAGAATGAATAATTGGATTAGATGCAGTTGAGGTATATTGTAGGATACAAAAATTCAAGATGGTAAGAACTAAGATTCAGCTTGCTTCTTTAAGATTGGATAGTGAAAAACTCATTTGGTGGGAATCAAGACTTCGGGAGGACATGAAGAAGCATGGTAAAATTTAAACCTCTTGGAATGAATTTTATTGTTGCAATTAAAGACAATTTTACCCATTGTCATATAAGCAAAGGCTACTATGGATTGGCAAAATTTTAGACAAGCTAAAAGGGCCGAGAATGTACAAAGTTTTACTCAAAAATTTAGGAGAAAGAGCTTTGGTTTTGGAGTAGATTTGTCTTCTCAAAGAAACTTAACTCAAATACATTGGAGCTACATAGTTATTTGAGACATGCTATAGTCATGTAATCCTTCAAATCTAGATGAAGTTTGTGTTCAGGGCACTCATACTCATTGGGAAGCAAGAGGAAGGAGCGACTCATGAGGGTAAAGAAGCCTTTCATCCCATGGAGACAAAGGAAAGAAGAAGTTCAGGGAAATGGCAAAAGAATGTTGTTGTTAAGAAGAGGGAGAAAAAATTCACGTGCAAACATTGTTCAAAGATGTATGATGAAGACCATTGTTGGAAAACTTCATCCTGAAAAGAGACACAAAAATTTCAACAACGAGGAAGTCAAAAGGCTGCTGTCCATACAACATGATTTAGGTTACGATTCAAGTGATGAAACAAAAGATCACAACTATGGGTTATCAGGTAATGGTTCTATTGCAAGTACTAGTTCTTCAAGTATGATGAATATAAATGTAACTTCGACAAGAGAAAGTGATAATTGAACTTTTTCACATAGGGTTGTTTCAAAGCATACTAAGATAGATACTCTATTTGATCTTGGTCTCAAGCAAACCTTATTTATGAAGAAATTGTTAAGAAATTAAAGTGAAACAATTCCACATCCTAAGACATACCCTCTTGGTTGGATATGTGATAATGCTAGTTACAAGTAACAAGGTGTAAACATAGGTTTTTATCATACACATTCATTGATGAATTAGAGCTTGATGTTATTCCATTGGATATCACGTGGTATTGTGTTGGGAAGCCCATATTTATATACAATAGGAAAGGCTGTACATACGTCATGAGAATGAGTAAGTATCATTTGTTTAAAGGTGGGGGTGAGTACATTGTTAGATCCCATACAAAGAAGATGATTTATCACTTGTAAATGTGGGACAAATGAAGAGATTAGTCGATGCTAGTAAAATTTTGTTCTCTTAATAGTTAAACCCGAAGATGATATTGAAATGAACCATTTCAAGGTTGTGATACAAAGTTGAAATCCGATCTATATGAGGTTGTTAATCAATATGATGGAATGTTTAAAGAACCAAAGGGTTACCTCCAAAAAGGGGAATCCAACATGAAATTCAATTACATCAAGATTGTCCTCTTCCAAACATTGGTATGTCACCGAGAATGTCAGTTATGGAAATGTTGAGATTAAAAACAAATCCAAGATTTGCTGGAACAAAGGGGTTATTGTACCAAGTTCATGCGCCATGTGGATATCCAATTGTGTTATGCCAAAGAAAGATGGTACATAAGTATGTGTGTTGATTTTAGGGATTTGAATAAAATTACGGTAAAGAATGGAGTATCCTCTTCCTAGAATTAGTGATTTGCTTGATCAATTAAAAGATGCTAAATATTTTCTTAAGTTAGATTTGAGAAGTGGATATCATCGGATCATAATTGCCGAGGGAGACACATGGAAGACGACTTTCAAAACTAAGCAAGGTTTGTTTGAATGGATGGTAATGCCTTTTGGACTTTGCAATGCACTGCTACTTTCATGTAGAGTAATGAATGATGTCTTAAGGCCTTTTACTGATGATGATTGTGTGTGTCGTGGATGATATTTTGATCTTTAGCAAATCTCGTGAAAGTATGTTAAACATGTGAAACAAGTTTTGGATGTTTGAGAAAAGAAAAGTTGTTTTGAAGTTGTCAAATGTGAATTTGTAAAGACTTCACTTATTTACTCAAGGCATATTGTTGGTGGAAGTGAATTAAAATTGATCCTCAAAGGTCAAAGTCATATTGGAATGGCCCAAGCCTAGCAATGGGAGTTAAGTTTTGGGAGCAGCTATGTGGAGGAAGTTTGTGCTAACTTTTCTTCCATTAGAGCTCCATTACATGCTGATGACAAGTGTCAAGCAAGTTTTTTTCAATGGGGAGGCAAGCAGAAGGCTTTGATACTTTGAAAGAAGATCGGTTTAAAGCCTATTCTGCACTTCAAATTTAAGACAACACACGAAATCCGAACAGATGTAATCAATTATGCAATGGGAGCGATTTTACTCTGACATGGTAAGCCCATTTGTTTTCATTACAGAGACTTTTTAATGGTCATAGTGATTAACTATCCTACTTATGATAAGAATTGTATGCATTGGTACAAAGTGTGAAAAAATGGAAACATTATTTGTTGGGATAAGAAACTATTGTTCACACCGACCATCAACAACACCCAGTACTTCTGATCACGGAGACAAAGCTTCTGACAAGCTAGGCACTTGGATGGATGGGTTTTCTTCAGCAGTTCCACTTGGTTATGGGGCATAAGAAGGGCATTTATAAAAAAAGTAGATTGATATGATTTCAAAGCCTATTATTAGTGCTTTAGTTATTCTTAAGCATAGTCATATCATTCATGGTTATGTTGAGCAATATGCTTTGGATCGACGATTTCAAAAGAAGTAAAACTTTGTGCCTCTAACCATGTTGAGGAATTGGATTACCATGTGCATGATAATCTTTTGTATCATCTTGGCAAGTTGTGTATTCCACAGGAAATCAACATTATAAGAGAAGCATTCTTCTCTTATTCTTGGTCATTTGGTGTAAGAGCAAGATAGTGGCTAATTTGCAAGATATTGCTACTGGCCTAAAAATGAATGAAAGTGTTTCAAAGATATGTTTGAGGATGTTCATTATGTGCCACAAGTAAACTTAGTAATCAAAGTTGGGTTTGTATACTCCCCTTCTAGTTCCTTCTGGAAGCCCAGGAAGAAAGTATTTCCATGGATTTAGTAGGAGGTTTACCTATGTCTAGATGAAATCATGATTATCTTTATGTGTTGTGGTTGATAGTTTTAGAAAAATGTGTATTTTGATGCCTTGTACAAAGCGGGTTACAGCTGAACAAATGGCCTGAAATGTTCTTTCAAAATGTTTGGGTGCATTTTTGGATTGCCTAAATCCATTATTTCAGTTAGGATTCTCGATTTGTTGGAAGTTTTTGGATGAGTTTATCGGCACTCATGGAAACCAAACTTAAAAACCTGACTTTTCATCTGCAAATAGATGGTCAGATAAAAGTAGTAAATTGAACAGTGGAACATATTCTTTATGCTTATTGTAGTAAGCATCCTAAACTTAGGATGAACATTTACATTACATTAAACATGCTGATAGAGTACTAAGCCCTCTTCGACTCAAACGTCGTCATTTGAAGTATGTTTTGGCTAGTTTCCCAAATCTCCTTTAAGATTTTATCTTTGGGAAGGATATTGCTATCAATGATCAATATGACATTGATAGAGGCGAGAGAAAAAGTTCATTGAACAAATTTAATTGATACATCAAGTGAAGAGATTAAAGCGGTTAAGGAAAAGAATCAAACCAAATCCTGAGCGAGAACATGACAGCATGTGATCACGGTTTCAAGTTGGAGATGAATTTTGGTTTTACATCAGTAAGGAGAGACTTAAGGAGAAGGTAAAAATTGAAACCGATTAGATATGGTCCTTTCAAGATTATCGACAAGATTGGTAACAATGCCTTTTAAGATTGGTAACAATGCCTTTCGTTTAGATTTGCCTCCTTATATGCAAATGTATGCAGTTGTTAATGTTGAGAATTTGAAATTGTATGAGCCTTCGTTGATTGATGATCATGGAGAGAATGTTCAAATTCCTTCTATAGATGATTTTTCCCCAGAATATCTTACAAAACTACATGAAGACACCATTCTTGACAGGAGAATGCGAACTTCAAAATGAGGAAATGTGGAGTATCTTCGAGTTGGTCTTAAAGGTACAAATCCAAGCAAAGACAAGTGGATTGAGGTTGGAAGGGTGATGGAACTATACCCTCATCTTCACATAGAATGAATATAGTCTTTTGGAGGTCCAAAAGCTTTCCAATGGGGAGGTGTGATCAGGGGATCAAATTTTGCTCAAAAATTCAAAGTGCTCAGAATCACTTCAAATCAGACGAGAGCGTAGGCCTCATCATTGAAAACCCAAGGAAAATCGTTTGGGTTCAAATGGACGTCAGGAGGGAGAGATATCGCGTTCTGTTCAAAATGGCAAACATGCAAAAAGAGGGATGTTGACTGTACAGTCCGTACGGATGATGACATGGCAGACTGTATGGATGACATGGCAGACCATATGCTGATGTGGCAAACGGTTATTGGGCAGTTAGCATATGGCGTGTTTTGTTGGCAGTGAATGGGAATGCGACACGTGGCCCAATCACAGGCTACCACGTGTCACTTGCTTGTTGGTTAAAACATTTGCACTCAGCAAGAGTCGACCTCGTGACCTCCGGGGGAAGGGTAAAGCTTTGGGAAAGGCCACCCAATCGACATGCCCACACATGTTCCTTGTTATGTATATGTAAATCAATAAATTTAACATTGTTGTAATGTATGTTCGGGTGTGGACTATGCCGGGGCTAAGCCTCGGCCCGTGGTCATGTGTTATATTGTATGCGACCAACGCTACTGTGGTTACCACCATAACCATATTATAATCATTTGTTATATCTTTGCGGTTTAGTATACCATGTGACCACTATACATGCGCGCAGGTTTGACATACGGTTCCAATGATTGTTTAAACATTAAGCTCTGTTGTGTTAGCGCGCGGTCATATGGCTGTCATGTGCCCACGAGCCTTGGTGGTTAGGGATAGCGCGTAACGAATCGACAGTTTGGAACGATTGTGCAGTTGTGCCCAGTGCCAAGTTTTTATGCTTTAAATTGTGTGTGGGCTAGGTTGAGCCAGAGGAGGTGTGTTTTGTAGATGCAGAGACAACAAGCTTGAAGGGGAGACTTCAAGGAAGCATATCTTCTTCATTTTTTGGCCAAACGAGGTGCCAAAAAAGCCCAGCTAGGGGTTTTTGGACGTTCTGAAGCCATTGGAGCAGTCTATTGGTCATTTTGAGCATTGTAAAGCACATATTTTTAGCACTTTGAGCAAATAATACAAAAGATCCATTAGAAGCTAGACTAGGAGATGTAGCCCAAGAGAGGGGTGAACTCCTTTATCATTTGTTGTGTTATGTGTTTTCTGTTCATTTATTATGATGATGTTTATATGCATCTTGAATGAGTAAATCCTATTAAATATGTGTTTTCAAAGTTGATCCATTTTCTTTTAACACATAAAATTTAACTTGCAAATATTTTTCAAGAATACAAGTCTTCTTCATTTTTAGATCAACGCCTATGGAGATATTTGATGCATCTATAGAGATGTGGAATGGAAACTTCCAATTTGGTCCCCTCAGCACTAGTGTTGTTGAAACCATATTTTTAAGTCTACAAATGCAACATCACACTTGTCAGACCACTGAAATTCCACATTACCAGTTAAATCATTTAAAGGTGCAATTGTTTTGAAAACAATTCTATGAATCTGCGATAGTATCTTGATACGCCAAGAAAACTACGTACCTTATTTTGTGTAAGAGGTGTAGGTAGATTAAATATTACCTCTATTTTTGTTGGATATACCTTGATTCCATCAATAGAAACATAGTTCCCTAGTACCACACCTTCAGTCATCATCATATGACATTTCTCATGACTCAAACATAGCCTGGTAGCAATGCATCGTTCCAGTACCTTCTCCAAATTGCTTAGATCTTGATCAAAATCAGTGCCATAAGGGGTGAAATCATCCATGTAAACTTCAATTCCTTCATTAATCAAATTAGAAAATATGCTCAGAATGGCTCTCTGGAATGTGGTTGGAGCATTACATAATCCAAATGGAAACACTCTGTATGAGAAGGTACCCCAGGGACATGTAAATGTAGTTTTATCTTGGTCTTCTGAAGCAATATGGATTTAATTATAACCACTGAAGTCATCTAGGAAATAAAAAAAATTCTTCCCAACTAAAGTATCAAGGACCTGATCAATAAAAGGTAGGGGGAAGTGGTCCTTATGGGTAGATTTATTGAGTTCTTTGTAGTCTACACAGATCCTCCACTTTCCATTCTTCTTGGGGATGATTACTATAAGTGGAGAGACCCACCGACTGTCTGAAATAGGATATATGAAATCTACATCCAACAGTTTTTGTAACTCTTCTTTAACAATATCCCTGATATGAGGATTCAATCATCGTTGGGGATATCAGATGGGTTGGGAATCCTTCTGAATGTAGATATGGTGAGTACATATTTGGGGGTCGATTCCCTTCATGTCAGGATACTCCCAAGCAAAATCCTACTGATATTTAGAAAGCATATGAATCACTTTGTGTTGTTGTTGCACATTCAAATTAGAATTGATATTCAGAAACCTCCCTAGTGCAATTTCAAGTGATATGTTGTTGTGGACAATAGTAGTAGGAATTTATTGCTCCATCAATTCTTCCATAGGATCTCCCTGTGCTTCATTATCTAGAACAACTTTTAGCATTTGACATGTTGGGTTACTTATAATGGTTGGATTGTTAATGAAGCTATTGATCACATCATCTTCTAGTTGGTTCTTGAGTCTGAGGGCTTCTTATAGTGTGAGAGGATATCGTAGATTCTTTTCTAGATATCTGGGTGGTGGGAACTGTTGATGTATGGTAGGCAGACTTGGTTTAGCTAGAGGATACAAGATGAGGTTATTTTTAGCATTTTCTCTAGAAATTGTCATGTTGTCTATGCGACATCCAATGTATGCATCTGTTGTTGCGAGCCATGGTATTCCCAATATCAATGGGTGTCCATCGAGTCTACTTCTTGGGTTGATAACTAGGAAATCAGTTGGGCATTCCCAAGAGTCGACTGAAATTGCTACATCTTGTAATGTGTCGACTGGTTTAACCACTGATCTATCAACCAATTGTAACATAATTGAAGTAGGTTCGAAGGAGGTAATACCAAGGATGTTACAGGTCTCAATGGTCATAATATTGATGGTTGCCCCCAAATCCACTAGTGTATTTGGAAACGAATAGACCTGTATATGAACTATTACTATGGGATTTCCTGGGTCTACATACTTGACCGGCTCCTGCTTACCTAGAATGAGATCGGACAAGGCTACTACCACATGAACAATTGATGGGATTTTAACTTTCCTAATGGGTTTCTTCCCACATAATTCCTTAATTTTATTTGCATAGATTGGTATGTCTTGTAGAGCCTGTAGGAGTGGAATATTAACATATAGATTCTTTAGTTCCCCTAAGATGTCAAAGTTAGGATACACAACTGGTTTTTCTATCATCAACCTTTCGGGGAATGGGGGAGGAGGAGTTACATCCTCATCAGGATTATGTTGCTCGACTGTGTTTCCTCCCTGCTTTTCTTCTTCCGTTATGATCACAATCAAAGGTTTTATTGTTGGTTGTATATTATTTCCATTCTCCTAATCTTGGTGAATGTTACTTTCTTTAGAAGAAATTATGCACCCTGACCTCAACTGGAGTTCGTTGCACCCTACTGAGTTTATTTCCCCCTCCAAATTCTCAACAATTTGCACAAGTTGGGTTGGCCTATTATTAGAATTTGGGTTGGGTTGAGCTAGTAATTGAGGGCGCATTTGAGTTTGAGGGTTCTGAGGCAACTAGAGTGGAGATTGGAAAGTGGGTTGAGCTTGAGGAACCATCCCCATGGGTTGATTGGTCATTCCCATGGGCGGGGGTGTCAATTTTTATTCCAATTGGGGGCTTGGGAAGTTGTGTTAGTCCACTGTGAAGGATAGGGGTTGTTGTTTGAATTCTGCTAAGATGGGGTAGGGTATCGCAAGTTAGGTGAGGTAGGATTTCTAGCTGGTTGATTTGGTCAAGTGGGGTTTGTAGCTGGATAATATTGGGATTGTCAAGTGGGGTTAGCAAATGGTTGGCCCTACCATGTGTTTCCAGAATTTTGTTGCAAATTATACTGTCCAGAAAAGAAAGAGAAAGGATCTTGTAGCGTACCTGAGGGACGAGCCTGCCATTGGTGATGTTGAGGCATCAGATATACTGGTTATGTTTCCTCTTCTACCTCTTTAAAGACAAATTTTAGTCCTGGAAGCGATGAGCATTTCTCTTTTTCATGGTATTTAGCACAGATAGTGCACATCCGAACCACATCCAAAGGACATTCCCTCGGACCATGTTTCTTTCTGCATCGGTGGAAAAATATGGCCAAGGACTATTCTGCTTCTACTTGTTTCTGTTTAACCTGCAAAACATCCAATTGTGTAGTTAGAGTACTCAAAATGTCAGTTTTGAAATTCTCTAATAGATTACCAACTTCTGCTCGGGTGACACCCCCGCTATCAATGTTTTTATTTCTAGTGAGGGGAGCACACATTCCCGATCTGGTCTGTGTACTTCCACATGAGAACCTAATGCATAATAAGATAATATTATCATAAGTTTCTTGATAAATATCACCCTTCCCCATTAAATTCAATGTTTCTACCCATTCATCCTTCATTCCCTTTATCAAAGTGGCTTTAAGTACATCACCGGGTAGTGTGTCGTACGGTGATCTTTGCAAGTTATACTGAAATCTTTCAACATATTCCTCTAGTGTCTCATTCTCTTTTCCAATCATTTGAAATATTTCATCTTTTAGATCCCTGGTTCTAAAGTAATCCTGATATTTTGTGAGGAAGGTTTGTTTCATTTCATCCCATGAATTTATGGTTCCTCCTCCTAATCCCATAAACCAGCGCAAAGATTCTCCTTTCAAAGTGGAAGGGAACAACTTTAGTTTCTAGGGTTCGGAGGTGTAGTCATAACCTCTACACATGACATCAAATTCGAATAAGAACGTATCAGGGTCCTCTGAAATTAATCCTTGAAAGGTTGGCAGATTCTATAACGGGATGGCTTTCATGGGGGCATTAGCAACTAGATCAACTATAGTATATTCTAGAGTGGAAGTCTGGGCTCGTGGTTGATTTGGTTATTCCATTTGGTCAAATATATGCCAATAATATTTAGGAATTTATTGGCCTGGGTGTTCTATTTGGGGTGATTGATTACTTGATCCCCTAGGGGATTTAATCAAGCTACCTCTATCTGGTATTTCAAGTGTACCTTATCCTATCATAGGAGATTCAGGATCAGGTGGTGGTGATGGTTTTTCCTTAGCAACCTGTTATAGGATAAATCGGTATATGCAGAAACTAACAGATCTCCCTAGATCCACCTAGATCTAGAACAAAACACACCAGAACATGATGCTTTCCTTACATTTTAGATGAGGGATAGGTGATATACCGTTTAAACGTCGCTTCCTCTCGCCATCGCCATCCTAGCTCCATTCCAACGCTCATACAATGATGAACCTGCAAAACAACGCAACCAACCAAAGTGATAGTAATAACATAAACTCAATATAAACCTATGTATGTGATCAAGGAATCATACAATAAAACACAACAAGCTTTATAGAAAAGAATCATATTACTGTATCATATTAAATGTGAAAGAGAAATTACAACCATGGCCTTGATGTCGTAAGGTCCCTTCCAAGGTAGGGTCTAGCTATCATGGATTTCCCCACACTTCCCATCAGAATTATAGAGAGCATAGTATGATAAAATTCACAATCTATGTGACAAAATGGCTCATCTAGCCAGGCTAACAATCTCCAAAGCTCAGTGTCAAGCTAATCCAAAAAGCTACAAAATCCAAATCTCAAAAGCTAATCTCATCCAAACCAACTTTCTCCATGAGGCTCTCCTTTATGGTGAGGATAAGGGTGAGGGAGGTGGGATCGATCTCATAAAATCATGAAGGTGAGTGGGATCCAAACCATTCAGGATACCACCTCACCATGGGAGGTTTCTCCTTCTAGAAGTGTTATTTAGAAGATCTTTCGTTTTCCCAGATATGAGCATTCTGTGCAGCTCTTATAGGCTGTGGGGCCTCTGTAGCCAATATGTTGCAGCTGTAGTCGGGCATTCATACTAATATAGTGCAACTTGTCTGAAATTATCTTTTAATAGGGTTTTCATAAAGTAAAATGCAACTTCTTTCTCATGAAAAGTTCTTCTTCAACCTCTTTCTTCGAGGAACTCAAACCCACTAACCCCTTTGAGAAGACTACAAACAGGTTTACATCATTAAAGGGTCATAGGGATGACAAAATAATGTGTAACAAAGAGCCCCAAAGTATGAAGTTAGAACAAGTGATAGCTAAAATACTTTATCGAATGTGTGTAGGGAACAAGAAACAATCGGTCAGAGGCAACAAACAAGGTAGAACAATATTATCTCATCAGGGTAGGCATTCCTATCCTCATAATACAAATGACTCAAAACATAAATGCCCGACATGCAAGATCCATGTCAAGTAGAAGACATGTCATGGCCTGGAAACATACATTGTGAATCCGTACTTATTATGACTCAAATAGAGACATACCAAAATGATGTGGATCTGTGTGTTGAAGACTCAAATTTGAACATAGCCACGAGACATACAATGTGGACCTATGCAATAATTAGAAATTTTGAATATGCTCAGCAAAATATTCAGGTCTTCCATCTCCACCTCTATAGTGAATCTAACCATGCAGTACATGTGTTGGTGAACATGGTAAAGAAACCACTTAATTATCGATTAAAATTTAATGAATACCATTAACAAGTCCGAGGGAAATCTCATTAATGTCAATGACTCCCAATGTACACTAGTACAATGCAACAAATTGTGAATCAATGAGTTGAGGTCAAACATTCGTGGAATCAACCGATCAAAGTTCGATGATGTAAACCCATTTTCAGAAATGAGGGGGCCTACCATTGAGGCATGCAAGTTCAAGGTACCAATTAGTTTCTAAGAGATTAATTTATGGATATTAGGTTGAATTTGAGAGGAAAAGACTCATCGAAGGAGGGCCTTTATTTATCCCCCATCAATGACATAAAACATTAATCAAAATAATTTCTAGTGATAATTTAGAATAATGTTTTAGGACTGACTTGGGGATGGCCGACACAATAGAAATATTATGGACTGTAGAAATGGCCGACGCGATAGAAGGTTTTTTGGGTTGAACTTATTTTTTTTTGAACATATTGACAACCGCGACAACTGTCTTGGAAACAACGACTCAACAACAGGGATCATAAGACCAATTTGTAATCTTATAAGGAGTATGATCAAAAGACAAGTGGATTTTTCCAACCTAGACACAAAAGAATTGAAAGGTGTCATGTTCAAGGTGACTCCATGGAATCTGAGGTTTAAGACATTTCTTTCCCAATTTTCCCCACCATTTTTGGCGAGTACTTCTTTATTTTTATGCAATATTGATGAGGATAACATATGTTTGTAATTTAAGCTCATCCTTCATATAAGTCCCTTGGAGTATGTTTAACGAAACCTAAGAAGAAGTGGTTCGGTCCCATATGGGCCTTTTGATGTTTGTTAACGAGTCCAAAGAAATAAACTTCGAGTTTTTCATGTTTAGAGAGTCTAAAAACACTTAAAGAGAACTCTCTGGTTCATTTCATAAAGTATTCTAGAGGACTGAAAAGAGATGAAGCTATCGCTCAATGAGCACGTTTCTTCAAATGCTTTAGCAGTGAAGAGAACAAGTTCACTCGACAATGTTTTCATGTTTAGAGTGTCACGAGAGAAAGAGCTTAAAAGAGCTCGGGGGTTCTTTCATATAGCAACTACAGGTAGAAAAGTGATAGAAGTATACTCGATAAGCTATTCTCATGTATTTCTGGTACAGGGAAGGAGACAAAGAACTAAACAGTAACTTATTCTCATGTGTTAACGAGCACGAGAAAGAACAAAACTAACCTCGGTGTGTTTCATTTCATACAGATTTAAATAAAACAAAAACTATGCTTGGACTTGGTTTTGTTTAGTTTTAAGCTTGAACTAGAGGAAACTATGCTTGAGGTAAGTGGTTTCATTTTACACAAGCTTGAACCTTAGAAAACTATGCTGGCAGGCTTTGATGCATGGCTGCAGTGGTTGGTACCCAGCCCCAACTGAGAGCTGGAGTCTATAGAGATTTAGCATGAAGTCAGGAGAGGCAGAAGCATTTGCCCCAGATTTGTTTCATCCCAAATGGGGAGAGATGGGGAGTGGCTTCTAAATACTATCACATTAGGACTTGGCCGAAATAGAGAGGGGAAAATATTTCATTTTTAATGGGCTTGGCGGAGAAACCAAAGAACTAATAACAGAATCCAGTTTCAATCCCTAGACCTTTGTTCATTTTTTTAATGAGCTTGACCCAGAAACAAGAACTATGCTGTTAACCTCTGTTTTAATAGGGTTACCTGAAGATGCGAAGACATCACAAATAAGTGGTTTCGTTTTTAATGAGATTGGAAATCAAGTAATGCTCAGACGGCACGGCATTTTTTGAGATTGCCTGGAGGCGCCAAAAATATCCTCGGAATCTCTCTTCTTGATCATGGATTCAAAGGGGACAATGCTAGATACATTACATGTCAAGGGACGAAAACTTGTTCATGGATTCCAAGAGGTCTTCTTTGGAAGGAAGAAACACACTACAGGAGGACACCATGTCGAGGGTCCGTGATAAAAGAAGTCGATCTCTAACAACCTTGTCGAAGAGATCCTACATATCCCAACTTCTACTCGGTCCGTGTGGGAAAGGGTGACAACACCACATAATAATTGACTATGGCGGTGGCGATACCATGCGCATATGGGAACCATTTAGGAGGCAATCGGTTGGGGTCAATGAATGAGAAGTTGATCAACAGTCACAACGTGTGAAATATATCACATGAAAAAAGGTGGACTAATGGCATGTGGCATAGACATAATATCACCCAAGGAGTAAGAGAAATCCAAGGATCTTGGACTACCATGACATCTGTTTTGTTTTCCTCCAAGTTACAAAGCTGGGAAGGGGTCCACAAGGTTATTTGGTTCATACGTTAAGAAACTGTTGGAGTGCAAGCGTAACCCAGTTGCAAGTGGAGGGATAATTAAATCTTTCAAGCAATGGGGATAAAATACTAACGGTACGCTTCATCTGCTCGGGTATGCGAGGAGCATCTTGACCACAAAACACAATGATATGTCGGAAAGGAATGTGATAAGACGAGGTCAATTAGCACACCCCAATCAGCGGGTGGCTCTGGCAGGAGGTTTGGGAGGGAGAACCACGGTGAGCGAGGTTATGTCAGGCCAGAGTGGCTGGGATATGGGGACACTCCTACAAGTGGGAGGTAGGGACCCGGCAGGTGGTAGGAATAGAGATGAGCACTTGGGTGCGTTGTGGGAGGCTGGGTTACTGTGAAGCAGATGACTTGGTGAGCACTTCTGCCGGGAGAGTGGGATAAAGCCGAGAGGAAAATCCGGATCCAGCAGCTTTGGATTTCACTCTCGAGGAAGCGGGATTGGCCGAGGATGGGATCGGGTTGACCATTTTTTCAACTGGTTCAATTAAGGACGTAACTAGATTGACGATTTGATCAACCGGATTGACCGATGGGAGAACCAGTGATCATTCCATCAACTATGGGGGTCAAGAGAGTAAGCTTGTGATAAGCGGTTGGAAGTTGAGACTATAGAAATAGTCATGTCTTCCAGTAATTTTGAATTCATCCATGCGAGGGAAAAGGTGAGTGAGATGACTCCCGTGTATGTTATGCAAATGGAGTCATACATGGGAACTTGGCTCTATTTTTTCTTCTTCCCAATGGTATCTTGACTATTGGGGAGGTCATCAACATGTTGTTGTTTAAAAGTTTGTGACGTGGATTGGAAAGGAGATGTAGACCATTCTTCTATAACCTTGGATAGACCATGGCAATCCTTAAGAAGATGGAAGGCTACCCTTACAAAGCACGCAAGGGTACTTGGGCTTCTGAGTTGTTTAGGTGATTTTGACATCATCAACACTCCCTAGCATGATGATTAACGATGGCGGTTGTTTTCCAACATGTTTACTTGATGATGCAGGTGTTGACCCTTGTTGCTTTCTTCTTTGCCAATCTTCCCTTTTTCTTCTCCTTTCTTATTCCAGGGTTGCAACTGCAGAACTTTCACTTGACGAAGAATATGAAATGGAAGGAGACCTTCTGCCAAGTGAAGAAATGAAGGAACCTTCTTGGTGAAGAGATTATCAATATGAGGAAGAGTGGCTCTTGGGGAAGTGCTTGTGACTAAAGCACTACTTGCATTGAGGAGAAGTAACTTGTGAGAGTGGAAACAACCACACCCACGTGATATCAATTGTGAGACACAGAGGCTCAAAGTAGCGATGAGGAGGACCAATGTTCAGTAAGAAGGAAAAACAAAAGGTTCCCTCTGGAGCAGAGGTTCCTTCACATTGGATTAAATTTCAAAATTGACGCCATGAAAAACAAAATATCAATCTAGAGTCCACTAGGGAAAACAAAACAACACACGCTAAAAAGATCTGGTAAACTGACGAGCAGACAAAACCAGCAACTACTCACAATGGGCACACTAGTTGGTGGTGAAATACAACATCGTGGAACAAAGTAAGAAGGGTTGAAGGATAGAGTGGGTGGAAAATTCACGTTGATGACACAGCAATGAACTTCACATGCCAGGTGCAAGCTCCCTACATAAGCGTGAATTTAGCACCCTCCAAGGAGCTTGATTGAGTTTATTAGCGTTGATTCCAGTTACCATGAATACTTGCCCCTCCAGGTCACCTTGTGTAAGACCCTAAGAAAGTAGGCTACTAAGGTTACCAATTACTCACAGTGATGCACAGGGGAAAGCAGTCAACGGTCAGATCCACATGCAAAGGTAGAGTATCTATACGAAATCAACTTCGAAAGGCTTCCTCTCATAGTGTGGGTATACCTTCAAGTGATCCCCATATCTGCGCGCAATCTATACACCAAGACCAACAAAGAGGGTGAGTAACTCTACGCCTTATTCTTAATGCGACTGCGTGATTGACCCTTGTGTGAGAAGAAATTCCCAGGACAAAATGTAATAAGTATGGATTTAACTCCCCTATCACAAGATACTATGTTTGTTTTACATCTTTGGAAAGTTATCTTTCACACCTATTCAAATCCGTTACAACTAATCTAATGTAGGTTTGCTACCAAAAATATAAAATGTCTAATCAATTTTTAAGTGCTTTATTTTAAGGTTGTTGTTACTCAAAGGAAAATGGCATGGACAATATGGTGTTTTGTGAGCTGAAAGTTATGAAAAGAGATGAAGATGCAATCTTTTTGCATTTTGATGAAAGCTATGTTATGAGAAGGAGAAGACATTTATCATTCCCATATGCCGCGATGTCCCAAAATTTAAAACTCATAAATATCAATATCTTCAATAAATGATTCAAAGGCGTATACCAATACATGATTCATACCCCCCCATCCATGAGGGGGAAAATTTTTCAAAATTTAAGACCAAAAATTCCAAGAATCATGCAATCTCACTACTTCTATTGCAAGGATTCTCCCAATCTAATATAAAACAAAGAAATTAAATCTTTTTTTGTTTCAAAAATTTCACTAAAAGCAATAATGTTCTTAAAACAAAGAAACCAAAACTAAAAGTTTTTCTTTTTAAATTGAACTATTTAGAAGAAATCTGATCTTTCCTAAACAATTCTAAAAGAAAACACATGCTTTGTAGTTGAAAGACACTCAAAACAAGAGACTAATCCTTCAAAAACCAAAACAAAGCAAAGATGGCTAAAGAAACTCAAAGAATGTCGAGCAGACTATAAGCAGGATCAATATAGGCTCCAAAAGTTCAATCCGACTGATCAAAGCAAAAGCTGGGCATTAAAAGATAACAAGACCCAATCAAAAAAATTACAAACAAGTTGAAGCCTAGTAGTGATGCGATTACCCAAAAATAAATTATTTTACAGTTTAGACACAGTAGAGGTGTGAAAAGATCACCACTAGGTCGCCGATTGGAGTCACGAATCGAGGGTTTTGTGACTCGGTGAGCACGGTCACAAGACGTTTGTAATCCAAGAGATTTTTGGGAAAAGGACAGAAATCTAAGAGGAACATCAGAGATCCAAAGTGGGATGGATCTCCCATAGAATTAGAGACCAGAAAACAAGCGATCAAAGAAAGGGAAACTAGACTAAATAGAAGCAATGCGATTTCCCCGATATGGTTAAGGGAAACTAGACTAAATAGGAAACAATCTGTTCCCCAGTATGGTTTCCAATTTTGTTATAGGATAAATCGGTATATACAGACACTAACAGATATCCCTAGATCCACCTAGATCTAGAACAAAACACACCAGAACATGACGCGTTCCTTAAGTTTTAGATATTGAATTTACTAACTAAAGAAGGATAGGTGACATACCATTTAAACGTTGCTTCCTCTTGCAATCAGCATCCTAGCTCCATTCCAACGCTCATACAATGATGAACCTGCAAAAGAACGCAACCAACCAAAGTGATAGTAATAGCATAAACTCAATAAAAGCCTATGTATGTGATCAAGGAATCATACAATAAAACACAACAAGCTTTATAGGAAAGAATCGTATTACTGTATCATATTAAATGTGAAAGAGAGATTACAACCATGGCCTTGACGTCGTAAGGTCCCTTCCAACTTTCCTTCTTTCCCCACACACTTCCACTCCAAGAATTCTGAGAGCATAGATCTTATAATATTCACAATCTATCTTGAAAAA
Source organism: Picea sitchensis (assembly GCA_010110895.2). NCBI lineage: Eukaryota > Viridiplantae > Streptophyta > Pinopsida > Pinales > Pinaceae > Picea > Picea sitchensis. The sequence continues at coordinate 16,125 of SNQJ01S0052046.1, read as the reverse complement.
ATGGCTCATCTAGCCAAGCTAACAATATCCATAGCTCAATCCAATCCAAGCTAATCCAAAAAGCTACAAACTCCAAAGCTCAAAAGCTAATCTCATCCAAGCCAACTTTCTCCATGAGAGTTCCTCTCCTTTTATAAGATGAAGAGGATAAGGTGAGGAGGTTAGGATGATCCCACCAAATCATGAAAGCGAGTAAGATCCAAACCATTCGGATACCACCTCACTATGGAATTTTCTCCTTCTAGAAGCATCGAGAAGATGCTTGTTTTTCCCACATATGAGCATTCTCTCACCCTACTTATAGAACAACCTGCAAACTTCTCGCAACCCAGCTATGGTGCATCCTGTGAGAATCAGGCATTCTCGCACCCTAGCCATAGTGCATCATGCGAAAATCATCTTTAATAGGGTTTTCATAAAGGAAAATGCAACTTCTTTTCTCAGGAAAAGTTCTTCTCCCTTCTTTCTTTAAGAACTCAGGCCACTGACCCCTCTGAAGACTATAGATAGGTTTACATCATTAATGGTCATAGGGATGATGAAAATAATGTGTAACACAACCCCGCTAGTTTCCCCTTCTCCTTCTTCTAGATTACAATATTTTCCCTCGTATAAAGGGCTGAGAGATGGAAGATCTGCATTTTAAAAAATTTGTTCAGTCCCTTTAGTTCTGCTATGAACCTCACTACGAGCTACAGTTGGTGAATTATCTGCTTGAGGGATTCGGGTAGAACATTTCCGGGGTCCAACCAAGGCTTGAGATTCAGATTTTCGGATGATGTCTTCTATGAAAGTGCTTCTTCCAAGGGGCACCGAAACCTGGGATTTTGTAGTTTTTGGTAGGGTTCTTGGTTTTTCAGGTTCTTTTTTCTTAGTCATACACACTTCACACAAAATTCTAAGTACCTATATGACCTCTATGCATCAGCTGAAGGTAGGCACTTACAAAAGAATTTTATGTATTGCCTACGCAGGTTCTTACCTTCCATTTTTAATACCTCATCCTCCAGATATGCAACTTATGTTATCTTTGACATTCTCTCTGGCAACAGTGCCAAAATGTTGAGCTCTGAAGATGTCCTAAAAACAACCTTAGTTTAACATTAATTTATCAACTCGAGGATTCGTCATTTCTTTCAAGAATATCAGTAAAGTCTATGCAGATAATTATAAAGGTCAAAATCGTGTATCTAAAGAAAATATGGGTTTATCAGTAATCTAGTTCCTCACACAGTCATTCTGAAACTAAGAATTCACTTAATAGAAGTGTAATCTAATCTAAAACATGCTTGTGAATTAAAGACATTAACCAAATTGTTGAATTCATCTAGCTAAGAAACAAGAATTGAATCTATAGAAATGCTTAATAAACCGATCTATCAATGACTATCTAACCTGCTAGAAAGAACAGCTAAGTATTATAAAATTAAGAAGGAACAACAAATGTAACTTTAAGAGAAAGGGACAACAAATGTAACTTTAAGTGAAATTAACAGCAAATGTTAATTTAATAAAAGGGACAGCGTACGCAAAAATGAGAGGAATTGTCGATCAACAAACTACAACAATGAGAAATGGAACAACAATCGATAGCATTCAAATGAGAAATGGAACATCAACACACTCACTCATTTATCTTTAACTATTGCAAAGAGATTTAAATCACATAACTGAAATCGAATTGACATGATTACAAATTGAGACAATAACTCCTTCTGACTAGGCCCACAGTCTTCAGAAGTACTACTACTAGAAACTCAGTATGCAAAGATGGTAAAAACGCTCAAAATGTCTATTAATTCCATAACTGGTACAACATTTACAATAGACTCTTTGAACAGAGAAATTCTGAGATCTGAATGCTTGGATAAATTTCTTCTATATATTTCTCTACGATTCATTGCCCTCTATATATTACAATGATATGGTAAATTAAGCTATCATGCGGATCGAGAAATCCTCGGGATTTCTTTTACTATTTATAAAGATTACAAAATAGAGAATCAATCTTCCTCAAAACTGCTTTGCGCCTGATTCTCTTGACCTCCAATAATCTGCGCATCTTCATAATCTTTGAGTTTAACCATATTTGTCCATTCCTGCAATAAAATCAAACAATTCAAACCAAAATTCATAAATTATCTAATATCACTTAATAACATTTCTAGAAGTATTTTTAATCATTTTATTTCCTAATTATATATGATTAATAGAAAATTCAATCAAGGCTATATCATAAACCATGGTGATAAGGAGGATATTTGTACCTTTTTCTTGACTCGACAACATGTCAAGAAATGGCCTTGACCTAGACATGTCAAGACCTATACCTAAACCTAGACATAGCAAGACCTAGACATGGCAAGACTCGGAGCATGACCTAGACCTATATGATGACCATGATGTAGACCATGACGTAGACGATATATCGATATAAATACACATAATACAAAATAAATATATAATGATGAATAACATAAAGAGGATTATGATACTAACCTCCTCCATGAAGTTATGTTGTCCACTAGGATCTATAGGCCCATAGCATGTTTTCCCGCAACTCGAGCATCTGTGAGGTTCAAATGTATGGTTGTTATGTCCATGTTCCCTCTCCTCACTATAAATAGTTGTGCCTGCTAAACCTCCAACCCCTATATCAATGTTACTAGCAGGCACCTCCTGCCCAAATAGTGAAACAAAGCTACTGTGTTTCACTAGGCTATGTGTCAATGATGAAATGGCTAGATTTACTTGTTTCAAGCTCTCTACAACAAGAGGATGTTGGGTAGGGAGGTTAGTCCTTTGCCTGGGGGTATGAGAACTTAACATGGGGTCGCACCTGGCTTGCTCTCGGTCCTGTGTAGACCCTAGACCCACCCCCTAGAATACTCCAATGTCAAAGTAGTTGACATTCTTACCCATAATAAACTCAACCCATAATTTTCTCATAAAATATAAGGGCATCTCCCTATTATTGCAGGGAATTTCATCAAAAACCATATACCACCTATTCATCCAATTTTGACTAATCTGGGGATGGATGCACCAGTCAATGGAGATGTGTTTCTTGTTCAATGGTAGTTCTTGTCTAGTTCTAGGATCCCTAAAAAGAAACAATATTTGTGGTTTTGAAATCCCCAACTCTTTCACTTGGTTTCTGTCCAAACCAGTGTTGTAGTACTCATACATTCTTTCCCTATAATCATAAATAGCGTGGTCAATTTCCCTTGGCACTTGCAATGGAATTCACAATGATGTCCAAAGAAGTGGCCAAGGAGACTCTGCTAGGATCTCTAGTGTCCCTTAATTGTTCCTAAAGGGTTCTTAACATAGCCAACCCCTCTTCAATTTGAGTGTTTACATTGGGTGGTTGTGGTGGGTCGGGGTTTTGATCTTCCTAGTTTTCTTCTAAGTGGTTTACATTGTCTCGGGGTTCCATTATATTTTATATGCGACAATTTAAAATCCATGGCATATAAATTAGGTTGGTTTTTTTATTAAAATATAAAATTACAATTTATTTTTTTTAATTTTGATTCTTAGAAGAAAAAAAATAAATTGGAAATGACTAAATTGAGTTAAAATATGATAAATTAAACATACCTGGACAAGATTCTCTCTCTCTATCTCCTCTCTAGCTCCTCAATTAACTCAATAAGAATAGAAATGTGAGTGTGGTTTGTGCACAATGACCACAAATCATGCTTTCGACCTTTTTTTAAAAATTATCAGTAGGAACACACGTATGTTCCTTAGAACGTGCATGTATTCTTAAGAATGTGCATGCGTTCTTGCCACTAAACCTATGTGTTATGCCTCGTGGAGGTTCAGTCTCCTCCAAACCTAAGGATTTAAGAACACATGCACATTCCTAAGAATGTGCACACATTCTTTCGAGTGTCCATTCCTACTACATGGCTTGCCACTTTTTCGGCCATGAACTTCTTATACTTACCCATAGATGTTAAGTTAGATATGAGTTGAGTTATAATTACTTCATGTTGTAAATAATGTCAATACATTTTAAAACATATTCTTAGTATGGTTTCTAAATAAATTATCTAACTATTACATCATCATAAATTAAATTTACATACAAATACTTGATTACATTATCAATTTCTAACTACCCTAGGGTTATATGACCATCAAAAATTCAAAATATTATGTTAAAAATTGTAAATATCAACATTATATAAAATAAAAATGTCCAATTAAGAGTTGCAAAACTACATGTAAACTATAATCAAAATGTCCAATTAAGAATTGAAAAACCACATGAAAATTATAATCCTATGTGAGGATATAGGAAACAAAAGGGTGTTTCATTTGAAAAAAATCTAAAAATTTACCACCACATGTGAAATGGAGACCACCCCACTAAAAAGACTCATGTGTCTAAATAAAACATGCTATATACATGGTTTCATACAAGAGAGGTATATGAACCACGGTTTTTCTCTTGTGAAGCTTCTTTTTCCAATCATCATTTAGTCTCTATGATAAATTAAATGATCCTCCAAAAAGGAACCATAAGCTTGAGAGTTGTGTGATGTTGTAGTGAGTAGGCAGTGCAGAGAGTAGGTGGTTTTATTGGAATTTCGAGGGAACCCTAATGTACTTCCCCTCATTTTAAGGATGGTATCTAAGGTAAAATCCACATTCTTTGATATTTAAGGCTAATTCAACAACAAGACTCAAAGCCATTACAACAATATACTCATTATCAAATTGTCACTTACAATAATAGGAGCTAAGTGGGAAGGATAACTCTCTATCCAATAACCACTTAAGCTAGACCCAATTGACAACATATTTGAATGAGTTATGAACTTGGCTTGGATTTATTTTCTAAAAGTTGAAATGCATAAAAGGAGAATGCCTAAGCCTATGTTATTGAATGGATGAAAGAGAGATGGTTTAGGAAATATTTGAGTGTTGGAGAAGTTTTTCTCAAAAATAGATACTTCTAAGTCCTACAACACTATGTAAATTAAGATAAGCTTATCTTATTGAATGGATGAAAGAGAGGTGGTATACGAAATATTTAAGTGTTGGAGAATTTTCTCCAAAAATAGATACTTCGAAGTCCTACAACATTATGGAAATTAAGATGAGAGAGATAAATAGATACTTTTAAGTCCTACAACACTACATAAATTAAGATGAGAGAGATAGAACTTACAAGCTCTTTTTTGACTTTATAGTCTTGTAATATACTTGGGTTAATATTCCTTATGGAAATCTATGGTTAAGTAATGGCTCATTCTTTGAAGAACTTGTTTGGACAATTTTTTAATCCACATAAGTATGTAGATTTGTTGTTCATTATTTTCAATTTCAATTTTTATTAATAATTTTTTGAATATTGTTTTATGATGATGATGGTTAGTTCACTGAGATCAAATTTAATTTATGAAATTTTAATAAAGAAAAGAAATAAATCACTTTTTTTTTAAATTTTATTTATATATTTAAAAAAATTTAAGAAAAACATTTCTAAATCATCATAATTTTAATAAGTTAAAATATTAAGAAAATAAATATTATACATTGATTATATGTGAATATTCATATGAGTAAACAAAACGATAAAATATTATAATGTCCATAATTAAATGAAATATGTAGAAAACTAATTTATTTTCATTAATAATTTGTAATGCATAATATTCACTTAACAAAATTAAAGTTGTTTTCAAATTTTAATTTCCTCAATATTCTCATTTTCATGAACCATATTTTCTCATAGATAAAAATATGAAGACTTATGCTTATAAATAGGCAATGGAAAACTCAACTACATAAGTGATAAAGCCAACTTGTCCATCGGCTTATGTGCAATCATAAAGAAGAAGTTAAGAACTTTCAATTCGTTAGAATTGTTTCTCATTATTTGAATGACCATATTACGTGCTTTATTAATTATTGTTTTTTATTTTTATGATTTTTTTTATTTTCTATTTTTCATTTAAAAAAAAAGTTTACAATTATTTTAGAATTTTCAACATATATTTAACTTTTTTTTCATTAAAATATTTTTTTATAATAATTTTATTGTTAAAAAATAAGATTAACATTAAAAATAAGATTATAAAATACTATTGTAATATTAGAAAAAGGAAACATAATTCCCTCTTTTATGTGAGATTCCCCTTCAGTGTTTTATTTCAGTAAACCTAGCATGCCAAAAAAATAGACATCCATTAAAGATATGATAATATTTTTTTCCAAAGTCCATCATTAACATAATGATTTCAACAGTGCAAAAAAAGTCGTTTAAGATTTCTCTTCCTTATATTGGTGGCATTTGCCATTCACAAATTGTTTCCACCTTTCTTGCTTTAGTTTAAAGGATTCAATGGAAATTATTTTAAGTTAAGTAATGTAGGGGGTAGTCACACCCTTATTAGTCTATGTCGAAGGCGCAGAGGGACTATAGCGATCGATAATTCGTTGACTTCATATTAATCTGTCCTTTGACTATAAATTTTCGCATCATTTGTATTGTTCGTACTATAGAAGTAAAAACATTATTTTTCATATAAAAAAAAAACGTATATGCCATCGTCTCATTGGAGAATATATTCGAGGTCTTATTGCCAGCTTCGTTGTTCCCAATGTTGTAAATATGTAGATATCCAAAGTTTTGAGCTTAAACGCTCCTTTTTAATTTTTATTACATTTTTACTGAAATGTTTACAAAACGAAAGTTTTGACCATGGACATTGTTTTATTATTATTAATGTATTTGTCCTATTATTATTTTTTTTGTAAGTAAGAGAGAGAATTATATTAAGTGCCTGCTATAACTACAGGAGATTGTCAAAATACAAACATGATCAGGGTTCACCATCTGGACTGCCCCAACAGAGGGGAAACCAGTCCAGCTTTCCAAGAGTTCAAAAGCTTCTCAGACATAAACATAGATAGTATAAACCATGTCCAAACTAAACCTAAGCAAAGACTAGGGGACGGACTACATAAAACAAGCATAAAAACTAAACACCTGGCGAGAAGGTTGGCCACATGGGAGGGAGGTCCCCTGGCCATGGCTCTTCTTCGATGTACGTGGGCTAATAAGCTGGCTCGCCTGTCTCGTCTTGCGCGATTCCTTTGTCCTTATTGCCGCGTTCAGACTTCGTCGGTCGGTCCCCTGCTGACTGGTCAAGAGGTCGAGCTCGTCCCTGCATCTTGAGTCACACCTGGTGCCGCCTTTGAAATATTCACAGCTGAGTCCCGAGCAAGATTTCCCTCCATGGAGGATAAAAGATGTACATAGGTCGCCACCTTCGCATCAGTCGCTTGGAGGCGGTAGTTAAGATCTGCCAATTCTTGTCTCAGCTCAAAGACCAGGTCTTGCATGATGAGCAGACGGTCTCTGAGGTGCTGCTAATCTACAGAACCAGGGGGGAGCGATGTCGTTCGTTCATGCGCACATTGAGGAAGAGGGCCACCGCAAATTGGGACGCTTGGTACATGGGCTTGGGGCACAGTCAGGGGACCGAAAAACTGGCTCGGGATGGAGGGTGATGGGCTGGTGGTTGTGGCAGCGAGAGAGTCTTGACGGAGAACAGCTTGAGGGTGAGAGGAAAACCGACCAGAAGATGTACCAGGAAGCGAGACCGAGGGCCGACGGGGCCTCCATGGAGAGCCCCACTTCGGTCTGCCTCTCTGGCGCGTCATTTCGTGCGCAAAGGGGGTGGAAGAACAAACAGAAAACGTCCAACGAGGAAGAAGGGTGAGAGGATTGTCTGGTCTATGCCCTGTAACGAGGAGCCGAGCTAGGAACAGGCTGGAGAAAATGATAAAGAAAGTAGGCCGGGCCATTCTGGAAGCGTAAGGAAGGAGCCTGCGTGAGTGCAGAGTAAATGCCATTGAACTCGCCGTAGTAGCCAATTAAGTTTCATGGAGGGTGGCGGGCTGCTCCACGAGACCATCACGTGCCATAGTGTTGTGTGGGCTTGTGTCAGCCCCCCCTCCTTGCCACGAAGGACGCCCTAACACCCCATCCGGGGGGTATTTGTCCTATTATTATTAGTCCTTTGCATTTGTATTAAAATGTTTGCATACCGAAGGTTTAGATCATTGACACTTTTTTTGAGGTGCTTGAATAAACCTGACAGCTTAAATGTTTACATGGCGCGAGGTCCTAAAACAGGCCTGAAAGATTAAATGTTTGCATACTACGAGGCCTTTAGACAACCTGACAACCTTAAATGTTTACCTAAATAGGCTTCTCGGAGTACATTTTTCCTCAAAATTTTCCATACAATGTTGCAGTGAATTTGGACAATATTGTTGTCCACCACCAGCTGAATAGGCATTGTATGTTTCATACTTCTTCTAGGCTTGGAATGCAATTTCGTCATCGTTGAAGATACATACATTGTTTACTAGTTCGTTGGGTGCTTCTTCTTTGTTGGTTCGTCGGTTGTTGCTTGTTGTTGTTTGGTTCAACTTTGCAAGATTGGGGTCCTACATTCACAGTTGGACCTGTTTTTTGTTTTTACTTTGTGAGGTCCAGGTGTTTCACCCATAATTCAACCTGTGCTTCTGTCATTCATCGTTTCGAAGTAAGTTTCCATGTCATAATTTCATTTTCTATTCCTTCTTTGGTGTTCAGTGTTTGCAGTTTGCAAGTAAGAATGTTTGCTTATTTCTACTGGCATGCTCGTCATATGTTTTTGGTTCCTTATGTGCTTCGGATGCAGTTTGGTAATTGTTGGAGATACATATGTTGTTTACTGGTTCAGTGGTTGTTGCTTGTTCATTGGTTTGTTGGTTTGTTGGTTGCTGGTTGTTGTTGTTTGTCTCGAGTTTGCAAGTTTGGGGCCCTGGGGCTGTAGTTGGGCCTATTCTTGCTTTACCATTGGTTTGGTGCTTGTTATTTTCTTTTGTTTACTTCATCTTTGCGGGGTTTGGGTCCTATGCTCACA
>SNQJ01S0052045.1:58119-77938 GCA_010110895.2 Picea sitchensis | reverse complement strand
GGCCCGCCAAGCCCTCCCGGGCACCCTCTGTTCATGTTTCCGGAGAACTGGAACCCAAGCACAAGCTTTGGCTCCCATGGCCTCCATCAACCTGTAAGCGAGGGGCCCGGCCCCTCCACAGTCACTGCTGAGAGGCCTTACACTCCCTGCTACGTGGTAGAGGAGATCCCCCCCGAGGCCACCGAGGAGACGGAGGATACAAGGCAAGAGCGCCAACGACACAGGACAAAGGAGGCAGATGAGGACACCCGCAAGGATAGCACGGCCAGCCACCGCTTGGAGCAGCGACCTGTTGCAGACTGGGATTACCTCAACCTCGTTTTCGACATCAGAAGCAAAATGGACGATCAAATCTTCCGCCTGGCACAAATAGATCAGCGGCTCGACATGTTCTTCGCTGCACACTCTCGAGCATCGTCCAAAAAGCAATGCCCGACCTGCGCGCGCACCTACACGTTCCCTGCGAGATGGAGGCACTCCGAGGTCTAGGACAAGCTATCCGGCTCAAGGTTCCATCATGTTTAAAACTCTACTCTAGTTGTTGTGCTATGGTTATACCCCTTATGTTAGCTAGATATTATACTGTCATAGTTCTAGTTAGAATAACCAGCCTTCAGGTTGTGATTATCAGTCCCGGTTTCCTTCGGGCGGGACATAGCACTGTTAACTCTGTAAATTTTGCCACCTATGCATACAGTGTGACACATGGACATGGATGCCCAGCTGTCCCGGTTTCTTGCTTAAGCAGGACATCTGGCATCACTCACAGTCTTGACGTTTGTATTTTGATCATAGCAATATAACAGGTACTGCCTTTTTTTACTTAAAAAAAAAAAAAATGTATTCTCTAATTCTTATCAAATTTGTCAATGCACCACGAAACGACACTTTGAAATCGAACACCTCTAGAACACATCCTATCATAGCAATTCCTGACATCCAAATATGGTTTGAACTCCTCTCTAGAAGAAGTAATGAGGAGTAATACCTATATGCTCTCAACACTAAAAGCTTTGATCTTCTCGTCCAAATGAATTGATGGTATCTCCGTAGAATTGTTCCTTTCTTTTGGTTGTCATGCTTAATCAAGTTAATGGATTAATGTACAATTATTTTTTCAAAGAATTATTACCAAAGTAAACCCTTTTATCATAATATACTTCGAGGCACTTGATTCAAAGGAACATTAATATGAATTAAATTTATAATTAATGAAGGATTGTCTCGAGAAGATCGTCATTAATAACAACCTTTTAACACTTAATCTATTTATTATTTCTATGAGATTTGCATTAAATGTACATCGAGGAGAGTGACAAGATAAGACGTGAATTACAACGAGGCTGAAGAGAATCGAGATGGAGGGATATGAGCACGGGGGGGGGAATCGAGAGTATGTGGAGAAATATTGAAATCATCGCAGACTTGTGGTGAGGTTTCGAGAAATTGACTAAGTATAAGAATGTATTGGAACGACGAGATCGAGGGTGTGTATGGAAGAATCATGAAATTATCGTGGCCCACGAAAAAGATTAAAAATCCGACTAAGTTTTGAGACATCGCAAAGCTAATGAAGTATGGTGGTTCAGTGAGTATGGCAGAGAAGAATCATAGCATCTTGTGAAGCACAATGAATTATAAGAAATTGACTAAGTATGAGGAATTGATCTGATGGAGGGGTCGCAATGATAGAAAAGTGAATCGGGCAAATGCATTAGAACCCACGGTGAAATGTTTGGAAACGTTTCTAAGTATGGGTGAAAAATGAAGGCGGCGAAACGCGATGGTGTATTTTTGGGGGCCTTGAAAGTTGAACAAGAGTGAAGATACCTCGCGAACCCACGACAAACACTAAAATTTTCTAAGTATGGAAAAGGAATATACAAGAGAGAGTTAACAAAAGACTTAATAAATTTGAGGATCAACAATGGGTAAATCTAATCTTATTGAAATTCTATGCATTAACACAATATAATAATTTTACTCAATTCACCTTTTCTACCAAACATTGCCACATATTGTGGCTTCCCTCATTGATACCTACGTCTGTGTGTCTCAATCCTTTATATATCAAAACCATTGTTCTTCAATGGTCATCTTCAAACTATAAGTTACAATAATATGTTCTTTGCTTTTATTTTTTTAACTATATCTTCACTCATTGTGATATTAGTATTTTGTTAAGTGTGATGTTGAATTTCATTGCATGAAGTTCAATTTAATAAATTAAATTGAATATGTATTGGAGTTTATAGGATTAAGTTTCGGCCACTGATAGTTTCATGGCTACCACTTGGGCATTTGTTAATAGATGGCTAGCTTGTGAATTTATTAATAGCTATATGAATTGAAGCTTCCACACTATTATTAATCAATAACTATATTCTTATTTCATCCTTATGAATTAATGGTGTGTTCCTTGTTTATCTTTTGTGCTACAAATTGAAATTTATCAACAATCAACAATGCTTAATAATGTCCAACTATAATTAATTTGAAATTTCAATTTGTATATGTGACTTTGACCAATGGAATAAGCCCCCCATTTGGTTGACCCTTATTTTTATGATATGGTGAAATTTGATGTGTGGGTTGGATCGAGACGATCAATTTCAGATTAATGGGCCAAAGGGTTGCAATGACAACATCGATTGAATGGGACCATCAAAGAATTTCCTTTTAGAGACCATCTTGGGGTTGTTTGAGGACTTGGGTAAGGTAGAACTTATATCGGAGTTTCCTCATTAAGTGGGGAAGAACAAGTTTCTCTAGAAGGGAAAAGAGGCGAACCAGAGGGAGAAAGGAAGCATGATGGGAGTTTGAGAGGTGATCCATGACCTGATTCATGAGGGAAAAAAGCAATGTGATCAAAGGAGGAAATTTAGATGATGAATCAAATCTGAAAGGTCAAGATACATAATCAATGCATAAGAGAAATAACCTGGATTGGGCTCATTCATTGGAACATGAATCGAATTGGAGAGGCGGTCCATAGCTCAATTCATGAGGGAAAAAGGAATTGAAGGGGAAAAACAAGATCATGAATCAAATCTAAAAGGTCAAGATTCATAATCGACATAAAGGAGAAAGACCCAAAATCGATCTTGTTCATCTCATAGTGAATTGGATCAGGGTAGTGTTAATCAAAATTATACTTCCTTTCTAAGTAAAAAGACTACTTCATAGTAGACCCATGGAGTCTTATAAATTTTAATGATTAACATATGCATATATGACATGATGGAAAATATCCATTATGTAAGACAAAAGACATGAAAGATATAAAGAGAAATCTAACCCATCTCTTTTAGAACCCGTGTCTCTATATACGGTGCATATATGCTGCAATTTCTCATGATCGAATCACCAAAATTGACTACCAAAAATGATTATTCCAACCTCTCAATTCATAGAGAAAACGTATTGTTTCTATAAACAACACATTCTTCACATTGAAAACATGCATTGAATAGGTGAAATAATATTTTTAAAATGGTTTAATTAATATTCAATTGAATGTACTCATTGTTTTAATTGAATGTACTCATTGTTTTAGACCTATATCTAAATTTAATTATACGAAATTTCAAAACCAAAGTTACTCATTCACAATCATAAAAGGATATTTTTTAAATGGTCTAATTCATTTTCAATTTGAATGAACAAATATACGCATTTAAAATCATTTCCAAATATTTTTAAAATCACTTTCAAATATTTTTAAGATCTTAATGTTTATGAAAGAATATTTTTAAAATGGCTTTACTCATTTCCAATAAAAAAATTAAAAGCTTGTCTATGACATATTCATAACATTTTTCATCAAAGTTATATATGAGATGTTATGTTTATTTTGAAAATATATTTTTATCAATTTATTTCATTTCAAATTATAATTTTTTTTTATTTTTTTTTGTTTTTTTAAGTAAAAAAAGTAAAGATTTGTCAATTTCAATCAATTCAATGAGATTTTATTTATTCAAATAATAACAAACGATATAATTTGAGATTAGTGGAATGCTATAAAAATCACCATTTTAAATTTTCTAATTATCCAATTTAAAGAGTAATGAGTTGAATGGTACATACAAAATCTTTTTATTGGAGAATATTTAAAAGTTCAAGATGATGATTTTACAACACTCATCTATTCCCTAGGAGAAAAATTATTAGATGACTTGATGTCTATTCTCTAGGAGAAAAGTTTAACATGATGAGTTTATTAGCTATCATCCTAAAATTCATTTAGATTTATTGTTTTTAATTTATAACTATCTTGAATAAAAATAATCTTGCAACAATAGTAAATTGAAACATTTTTTGTTAGGATATTTAGACACTTAGGAGTTAGTTAAGATCTACTTGGTCTAATATGTCGTTAGGTAAAAGTGTGTTTCTTAGTGTGTTTCTTTAGTATGTATTAGTATGCATTTGTAGTTAGGAAATCCAACGATCACGATATGTTCTCGACAAAAAGTGATCTGACGGTTCATACTCTCCTTGATCTTAACGGCAATTGGTCTGTGGCTTAACACCCGATTGGTCCATGATCTCTATTTAAATAACATGGAGGGTCATTTTTCGATGATCGATTGTGATAAACTCTCTTGTAAAATCTCTCTGTAATCTTTTTATTTGCATTAATAAACTGTTCCAAGTGGCCGCATTGGCTAGGGTCGTGCTTATTGAAGGTGTTTGTCCTCTGTTGGAATACTTGTGTTATCGAACATGGTATCAGAGCATGTTTGAAGACTCGCTCCGATTGTAAATCGAGATCATGAAACCGAGTTGTCTCATCTCCATTTTCTGGCATTTTTGTACATTTATGGGCTGAGAGGACTATTTCATTGCGTCCAGAGCACTCGTTTCATTCAGGAACACTTTTCGTTTCACTCGAAAAGGTTTCTTTTTGCCAAGATACGGCCATTACAGTCAGATCCGGATGTATAAACCTTAAATACGCATTTTTTAAATTTCTGGAAAGTTTTATTTTGATTTTATTTCGGTTTGTATTTTTCTATTTCTGGGTTGCTACTCTTTTAGATATGCATATTCTCTTTTCCCCATGCCCTGTGCGATCTCAGCAAATCAGAAACATATAGGAAAAGGTGCATCTTCCGAGTAAGCTAACCGAGATCTAACCCTTGTCATCGAAAAGCGAAAATTTTTTCTTGTGTGAAAAGAGTTTTTTTTTAGCACGCTCTCTAAAGTCATCTTCCACAATAACAACAACAACACCCTCAATCCTCCTTCTAAACATTACAATATGTTTTGTTAGACCATTTGGTAAAAACTTGTCTTATTAAGTAAGAGGTCTTGAGTTCAAGTCTCTCTTATGTTACCTTTTTGAAAAAGTTCATGCTAAAATTGTAAAGTGTATTTCACTTCAAGTATAAAAGTGAATCACTATAAGTAGTTTTAATATTTTATTTTAGAGTTATTTATTTTGCATGTAGTTTTATAAATTAACTTCATACTAAAATAACTTTTATTTTCTGTTATAAAATAACTTCATTGTAAAAGTGATCCCCACTTATCTTTATAAAAGTGGGTCACTTCATAAAGAAACTTACACTATCACATGATCATTAGGTTACCGTTTATGCATTTTTTAAAAAGGGCATAACTCTCGCATCGGAAGTCCGTTTTCAGTGTCATTTTTTTTAAACCGCATAATTTTTCGATCTCTTTCCATCAAGATCATCATTTTCAGTCTTTAAGTCCATATTATCTACATATTTAATGCTTCTACAAGTAATATCTTACTTACCAGCAACAACTACTTCCAATGGAAATCTCATATGGAAAATTTATTAAGAAGTAAATGTTTGTACCGAATTACCTTGGGAAAGGAAAAAGCACCAACCGATGATGATAAGAAAGCCAAGTGGGATAATAGGAATGAAGAAGAACGAAGACTAATCAGAATGACCATCTCTCATGGTTTAAGGTACCACCTTCAAGAAATTGATGACGCCGAAGAAGCTTGGGACAAGATTGAATCTGTGTTTGGTAAACTCAATATTATTCGAGCACAACAATTAGAAAATCAAATATTGACCTTGAGTCCAAGTGATTTTTCTTTCTTTGGAGACTATTTATCTAAGTTTAAAACACTCGAAATTTTATGTGAAGAATGTAAGATAAAAATGGAGGAAGAGCGTTGCATCTATCTTTTTTTTTCTAAGCTAGGTAGTGCATATTTTGTGTTTGTATCTAGATTTTATGCCATGAGAGAGGCTCTAGGGAAAGCTTATGAAAAACCCACTCTTGAGTCATTTTGTGCTTCTTTGATTAGAGAGGAAGATAAGCTTATACAACTTGGAGTGATCAGCACTGCAGGTACCTCTAACAAAGTCTTAGTTGCCCAGTAGAAAGATAAACCCAAGTATCCCAAGTCTTAGTTGCCCAGAAAGATAAACCCAAGTATCCCAAGAAGCAACATCATCACCATAACAACAAGCAAAACAAGTGTCCTAAACCCTCTCAACCAACTTTTTCTCCTTTTGGTGACAAAGGAGCAAAATCTAGAAGTAAGTAGATTGATTGACATTGCAACTTTTGTGATAAAGATATGATGAGTCCAAATGTTTCAAGAAGATGCCGCTTTAGAGCTAACGATGAATAGCTACCAACATCAAGATTGATTCTACTTATTCTTCTTCTCTTGACATGCACTTTTCGCTTCCGGGTTTCTCCTTCAATACATCTTCTAATTTCACTTTTGATAAGTGACTTATTGATTTTGGAACATATTATCATGGTTGGGCGATAGACATATTTTCACTTAAATGAATGTAACACCAAGAAAATATTTGTTGGTTATGATAGACATGTTAGTGTTGAAGGATCTGGAACATTACAAGTAGAAAATGACCATTTCATCATGTATTATGTGTTCCAAGTCTTTCTTGTAACCTTCTCTATCAATATATCAAATCACTATCTGTGAAGGTAAACCGTAGATTTTTCAATCTCAATTGCATCAAGGATCTAAAAAGATCTCAATCTCTGTACCGGAATTGTTGATGATATTACTGTGTTGTTCAAAGCTCAGAACTTTGGGTCATCATCTTTTCATCAATTTTCGTTGCTCATAGCAATGAATTTACCAAAATTTGGCATGAGCTGCTTATTAGTCATCTTAAAATTCATCGCCGGTTGCAAAGAACTTGTTAATCTCAATGTGATGGTGACTGGTCTTCCTCTTTTGTTTCATGCAAAGATGGTGTTTGTGCTAATTGTGTTATCGGCAAATATCATCGGGACAGCTTTGAAAAAAAACGTGCCTCTTGGCACACATCAACCCCCTCATAGCTTGTGTAGAGTGATTTGTGTGGTTCACTTTATTCTCCTTATTTTTCAGGGCGCAAGTATTTCTTAACTTTAATATATGAATTTTCCAGACGTACTTGGTTTTTCTTATTAAAACTTTGCTCTTAAGTTTTAAGTTTTTGGCCTACAAGGCCCTTGTAGAGTGCCAATTTGGCCATCAACCAAAGGTTAAGAATGTATAAGGCTAATATGTGAACATTAATTTTACAATTTATTGCACTGCACATGGAATCCAAATACAACACATTGAAAACATATACATTACAACAAAATGGTGTTGTTGAAAGAAAGAACCGGCATTCAAAAGAAATGTGGATAATTGTATGATCCACCTTAAGGGATTGTCTAAAGTATTGAGCTACCATCAACTCAGGTAAATTACATATTATATCGTACTCCCATAAAGGCTCTAAAAATATATAACACTAGAAGAAGCTTTGACCAAAATTAAACCAGATGTAAGTCACTTCCGTAGACAAGATAGCATGGGCTCACACTCGATGAGAAATGAAAGCATTGCGTTCTAAAAATGATATAGCGTATATTTGTTGGTTATTCAAAAGATGTCAGCACATGTAGTTCTCAATCACATTGTAATGAAATTATTATTAGAAGAGATGTTAAATTTGATGAAATCTCTTGGCCCGCGAGTCTACTCTCGACATTTGTGCATTCATTCAAGGAAAGTGCTAATTCGGGATTGCTGTGTTTCATTTGGTACCATTCTACGCATTGTGCCTTTTAATCCTCGCTTCTTCTTCGATGATGATGTTGAGGATAAAATCCACCTCTGCCTATTTCACCTCCTTCGTGATGAGTCCTTTGAACTCAAGGCAAAGACTACCCAATTCCTTCTGTATGGGTCTGTTCAACACGATAATCACTGGTGATCTTGTCGGTGATCCTTCATATCAACGTTTCTTGACATCGCTTCATAGTTCCAAATGGTCTTCATTTTGCCCAAGTTTCGTAACTCATGATCCAAAGGACATTATTTGGCGTAGTTTCAGTCATCCGCATTGGGATACAAAGAATGAAATGAAGAGTATCGTTTCTAATAGCAAACAATAGATCGTAAAATTCCTTCCAAAAGGGAAGAAAACTGAATAAAATGTAAAATGGGCTCCACAGAACTGTTATGCATCGATGGAAGTGTTGGAAAGACACAAGGCTCGCTTAGTTGCCAAAGACCAAGTTGAAGGAATTAGACTATCATGAAACTTTGCCCCCTCAGAAATAAAATGAATTCCATCTCTGTCTTTGGTATTTCCTTTTGTCAGCTTCTCACATAAATGGGAGGTCCATTAGCTAGATAAAGAATCGCCTTCTTGCATGGAGATTTCAAAGAAGAAATATGCATGGAACAAACTCCCTCCCTCACATGTCCATAATGACTTCAGCCTTGTTTGTCGCTTCAAGAAATCTCTTTATGGTCTCAAGAACCCTCGTAATCTGGTGTACAAAATGGACACTTTTCATTGCCACCGATTCTCTAGATGCCACTGATCCTACTATATACCAAGAAAATAGAAGCCATCTCATAATCCTTTGTCCTTGCGATGACCTTATCCCATCGGTAGTGACTCAAAACTTAAAACCATGTGAAAACCACCTTAAGAAGAAATTTGAAATGATGACTTTAGGGTTTTTGCACTATTTCCTAGCCTCCAAGTTTTACAAACCAATGGAATAATTCTTTCCCAGCCTAAGTATGTTGTTCACCTTCTTCACTTTCTATTACGGGTAAACCAACCCTTCTCTCCCTTCCTTAGCCCGGAATCGCTTATTGCCACCTGCATTTCTCCGGTTGACACCATACCGCCGCTTAGTTGGTGTTCTTATACTTGACCATAATTCGTCTCCGATTTTCCTTTGTTTTTGGTATTTTTTCCCGTTATATGCAAACACCCATGAAAGCCATTAGAAAGTGAAGCTAAAAGATACTTCGCTATGTTCGTGGTACAATTCACATCGGGATACATTAATAGCTCGTGGGAATCTCATTGGTTGGTTTCAATCGATTCAAATTGGGTCGAATTTAACCTAACAGGATCGGAAATCAATCAGAGGTTATGTTTCAACTCTTGGGACTCAGCCACTTGGGCCTCAGAAGAAACAACAAAGGCTGCACTTTCTTCACAGGTGAAAATCGGAAGCAAAGCAGCAGCGTAAGTCGTAGGCCCCGGCGGGTTTCTCAATGCATCCTTCGCAGTTTGATTCCAAAGACCAGATCCCACTGCAATCTTTGGTGTGACAATCGAGTGCCATCAAGCTCACCAAAGACCCGCCAACATCAACAGAAAGGCAAACACATCGAGTTACTCATCGAAAAGTTAATTCATGATCGGGTTATTGTGCTGTTCTTTCGGCCTACAAAGATCAAGTTGCGTGCATTTTCAGCTTGCTGTATAAAGCTTTCCAACTTCAACATCTATGTTAGGTCTGTGAAGGTTATTAAGGAGGATAGGCTCTAATGCCTTCATTCTCCTATTGTGTCACTATTTGTAACTTCAATCATATCCCAAGTTGTTCTTAAAGGGGATTAGGATATTTAGACACTGAGAGTTAGTTAAGATCTACTTTTGGTCTCGAGACATGTCGTTAGGATAAAAGTGCTTTTTGTGTTTTTAGTATGCATTAGTATGCATTTGTAGTTAGGGAAATCACGGTCACATGTTCCCCGACATAGAGATTCACTAAGCTCATACTCTCATCGTGACGAACGCACATTGATCTCATGGTTTAACACTTGATTGGTACTTTGGATCTCTATTAAAGAACATGGAGGGTCATTCGATGATCGATTGTGATAAACTCCTTTGTAAAATCTCTCTATAATCTTTTATTTGCATTAATAACCGCTCTGGCACATGGTTAGCCATGGATGTTTCTCCAGAGGTTTACCAATGAAAACATCGTGTGTTTATTTGATCCAAGTTATGTAGTGTTTACTCTAAGGTGTTTTGCCCCCTTGAAATACCTTGTTATTTAACATTTTACCCAATATTGTTGTATCATATATTGAAGGATAACAAAGATTCAACTACTAGATAAATTGTCATTGATAAACATTTAATTGATCTTATCTATTAATAACTATGTTTCTAAGTGGATGGACATTGATGTACTTGAATTATTATCTCGGTGTTAAAATATATTACAACAATATTAAATTGAAACATTTTTTATTCCAAGATGGTTATATTGAAAACAAGTCCAAAAGTATTTCAGAATTAAAAGGAAAGCTCAGTTGCCAAATTAAACTATTTCAAAATTACAACAATATTAAATTGAAACATTTTTTATTCCAAGATGGTTATATTGAAAACAAGTCCAAAAGTATTTCAGAATTAAAAGGAAAGCTCAGTTGCCAAATTAAAGTATTTCAAAATGAAAAGAAGTGTTTCATTTGCCAAGTTTTTTTTATTGGTGAACCTTCCATAGGTGTTAGTTATTGATATGACCAACTATCTTTCTAAGTGAATGTACACTTATGTCCTTGAATTATTATTTTTTCATAGTTAAAATGCAGAAACCTGCACTTGGATTTTTTTAGTTGATTTTGTATAGCAAATATTAAGACCAAGAGAAATGTAAGAGAGTAACCATATGTTGGTATTTATGGAGATTATTACTTTTTAATAAATAGTACATTTTATTAATATTTTCTATAGATAATAATGTGATTTTTTTATTCATTTTGTTTGATTGATAAATTCACTAATACTTTCAATATATAAAGAGAAATTAACTTATGATTATAAATATAATGTATTTGTTCATTTTCATTATGTTGAAATATTTTTGTATTAAAATTAAAGTGGAGTTTATGAAAAATACAATAATGAGAAATTCAATTATGAAGTTGTGTTCAATATTAAATAGTTTAGATAAACATTTTGAAATATTGTATTTAATAATAATTGTAATTGTATAAACACAATTTTAGTGGACAACTCCATGGAAAATAATCTATAGGATGATAAGAAGATTTATATAAATACAAAAGCTTATAGTTATGTAGAAAAATAATTTTTGTGGATGATTACATGGTAACTACTCTATGTAATGATGAAAAGATCTATATAATTATAAAGACAATCATGAAAACAAACCTGATGAATATTTATGGGTGATATATAATCCATTTTAAAAACTTTGAATTATATGTATTAAAAGTGATTGATAATAAAATGCAAAATTGAGATTTATAAAGTGTCAAAATTTRGTTTTGGATGTGTCAATATCAGATTCCAAAATTGCAAAACTAGATTTTGAGAGTGCTAATATTAACTTTTAAAAATGCTAAAATTGATTCTAAAAGCATCAATATCAGATTTCAAAAATGCAAAAGTCTTTTAAAAAAACTAATATCAAATCCAAAAATGCACTWTTGGAATAATAACTTTTTTGGAATTAAATTTTGTACTTYAAAAATCCTAATTTTAGATTTTAAAAAAACTAATTTTGATTTATAGAAATTTAGATGRTTTGCTTTTGAATGAATTTGGAGTGAAATTATTCCAAACTTTATGAAATAAAGGTTAAAATATTGCATTAATAACAATATCAAATATAACCATCATTTTTAAATTAGAAATTATACATTAATAAATTTAATTTAAAAAAAAAATCATTTTCAACTTCAACACATTTAGATAAAAATAATACTAATAATAGTACATTAATAAATTTAATTTTAAATTACCAAAAAAAAAAAAACATAGCATTTTCAACTTCTAACACCGTTTTAAAAGGTAAATATTGATAAACATTAAATAGTGAATTCTTAAGTGAACTCAATTACCTATTATATTATCTAATGTAAAAATATTAAATATATTTGTTATACAAAATAATCAATTATAAATACCAAATAGAAATAATTAATTATAAATACTTCAAACTTACACCTATTGTATGTAATTATTCATAATTCTAACTATTTACACCTTTAATATAATTATTTATAATTTTAATTTAATAACCTTAAACTGCATTTTGTATATCCCTCACAACCTAAAATCTAAACGAAAGGAACTGGTCGAAATGTGTTTCTAAGAATCACTTAAATTCCATTCGAAGAGTTACTGGGCGCTATTAGAAAGGCAAAACTAAGACCGGATGTTTTAAAAATGTTTAATAAAAATACCAAATTTGGAAAATGACAGATTTGCCACTGGACAGTCTATCCAGTTGTATGTATTATCAACTTTCCAAGTTCAGTCAGACAGCAGCTTACAGGGGGCTGAAGTCCACATTGAATAATACAATGCCAAGGCTAACAATAATGCTGATGACAACCCAGATATTGCTAGTACAAGCAGAAAAGGAAAGAAAATTTATAGACTTCCTGCAGAAGAGTCCCTATTGTTAGCATTTGCATTGAAACATTGCTTCTTTGTCTCATGCTGACATATCGTCGTCGAGGATGCCCAGAATTAGCGAAGCTCGGCTGGGATCCAGAAAAACCTGTACTCGATGCTAAAAGAATTAAGTTGCACAGCTGCTTAATTAAAATAACAAATGGAGATACAAAATTATCCAAATAGCCATGGAAAAAACAGCACAAATGTGGATCCAAAATAGCACTGCTGATGCTTCCTTTTCTGCGAAACCTCTTAAATTAGCAACAGCCCCTGCAATCATATACATTAACCGAAGCTTGTTATTACGTTCATTCTGCAATAACGGATCAAATGGTGTATATATAGAGAGAGCGTTCACTATAGCTTGTGCAGGTTACAAAGAAACATCTTGAAATCCATCCGGAAGTTATTTGACACAAAAGGCTATTCTTTTGAACAGTATGTCTTGTTGAGTTGTTTCATCTCCAATGAAAGAGTGAGTACATAAAGAAGCTAGAAAACAACTTTAAGGTTTGTTAGAAGTTGATATTTAAGGAAAAGCCTTAAACTGTTCCTTAGTGGTTAGATTAAGGGTAACTAACTATAAGGTTAGCCATCTTCAATAATATATATATTTAATTTCAAAATTAAAAGCAATTTATCCTTTTCTATTTTTTTATAAGATTTTTTTATTGAGAGAACAGTTATGATTAAATACTTAATGTACAAAAACTAAACTAGATAAACAACATGGAAGACAAGAAACTTCACAAAATTGTTTCCAACTCCAGCCAAAACCATCTACCACTCAAGTGAGGTTAGCATAAAAATGCCAAGTCTTGGCTAAATCATTGGGGAAAGGATCATTTTACAGAATAACTATAATATTAAAAATATTATTACATCTAAATTTAAGAAGAAAATGTTGTGTGATAAAGAATTAGAGGACAAAAGAAAATTAAAATATTATAAGGAGGTGATCAACCCTAATATAAAAGATTAAAAAATATATTTGTTTTGACTAGTGTAAAGAAGAAAATCAACATTGCTAAAGCTCCATATTGAAATTGGGTGTTCAACAATTTCCAAAATGTCTTGGGATGAAATAATCTTTCATCTTTGTGACATTAAGAGAGTTTAAGATAAAAAAACATTTTTTCTTAAAATGTTCTACGTATACCCAAATTAGATCTCAATTTCTAAAGATATGTCACAATATCAATCTTTCTAACTTTCTAACTCATCAAAACTATGGTGATCTTGGAATGTTTCTCTTAATACTTTTTGAGCACAAAAATAAAATTCTAAAGAAATTCAAGTAATTCCTTACCTTTTTAAAAGTTCTATATCAAAATTTCTAAAGATATGTCACAATATCAAACTTTCTAACTCATCAAAACTATGGTGATCTTGGAATGCTTATCTTAATATTTTTTTAACACAAAAATAAAATTCTAAAGAAATCCAAGTAATTCCTTACTTTTTTAAAATTTCTATGAACCAATTCTAATCTTAGTAGAGATGCTAACAATCCCCATAATCCTGCCTTCATATGTACTTATTCACCAAAAATGGATTTATAATAATATTTCTCTTATATCTGTTTATGCACAATTGTTTTCCATGCACATACACAATTGCTTTTACTTTTTACGTGGAAGTTTTTTAAAGCAATATTAGATGTTAGGCGCCTAGTTTACATCTGTCGAGGAAGTTGAATGAAAGGCAACAAGAGCAAATGAAAAAAAAATTGAGGGCGGGAAAACAGGAGATGGCAGAAAGTCGAGATGCAAGACAATGGTTTAGTTTTTTCTTTTTTTTCATATTGCTTTTTTAATTAAATATAAATTTCATTTCAATTCCACACCTGGTTTACATCTTTGTTTATTTAGTTAATTAATAGTTTATTGCAGGAATTGTTGAAATCGAACTGTTTAGCTAATTAATAATTAATAATTTATTATAGGAATTGTTGAAATCGAATCTTGGTGGGCTATAGCACTACTTTACTTACACGGACTCAATTATTTTCTCATACCTAGAAGAAATACACAAAAATAGATGGCTCAATTTTTTATAACATGTTATGTGATTAGTGCATTGGTGAAGTCATTAGCCTGAGGGTATGAAATTGTGTTCAAAATTTTGGTAACATGTTAAGTGATTGGTGAAGTCATTAGCCTGAGGGTATGAAATTGTGTTCAAAATTTTTGTAACATGTTAAGTGATTGGTGAAGTCATTAGCCTGAGGGTATGAAATTGTGTTCAAAATTTTTGTAACATGTTAAGTGATTGGTGAAGTCATTGGCCTTGAAGATATGAGGTTGTGTTCAATCTTCTTGATAGTATGTGAACTTTTTTCGTTGACGGCTTAATTACCTCTGGCTAGTATGTGAACTTTTTTGGTTGAGCAATGAGAACTAATTAGGTCGCATGAGCGACCAAGGACTCGTCACAAAGGAGCTTAATGCTTTAAAAAGTTCTTATCCCTGGCATTATTGGATAATTTTTTTCCTTCGAATATATCTTTGCCAACAAGTGAATTGTTTTTGAAATTGTCAACAGTTTCATGAACTTTCCACCCTTACCATCAATTTCTGCATTTATTGTGTTTGGCGTCAGAATTTTTTTGGTAGATCTATAGTTTTTTGTCAATATGGTTGAGAAGTTGGGTCCCATTCTTGAAATGAAACTTGACAGAAAAAACTATAATGATTGAGTTTATATAATAGGACCTTTTCTGACTCTCAAAGAGCCGTATGACCTGCTTATTGCTAATGAAGTTCCCCCTACTAAGCAGAAAGAACTTGAAAAGTGGATTAAGCAGAACAAGGAAGTCGGAAGCCTTATTCAACTGAGGTGTCACAGAAGAAGTCTTGACAAGGTTAATGTTTGGGATCTCAGAGAGAGGCATCATGGACAAGGGGTATAATAATGTCCATGATCATTGTGGACAGAATGTTCATGATTCAACCAGATGGTGGAACTTATATTGATGTGAATATTATGGCAAAAAAATCACTCTTTGGAAAGTATTGGAACACACAAAATAACATGTTGGGACAATCATCAAAGATCGATTGTGGATGGATAGATTTTGACTATTGGCACATGAGTTTTTTGTCAATATGGTTGAGAAGTTGGGTCCCATTCTTGAAATGAAACTTGACAGAAAAAACTATAATGATTGAGTTTATATAATAGGACCTTTTCTGACTCTCAAAGAGCCGTATGACCTGCTTATTGCTAATGAAGTTCCCCCTACTAAGCAGAAAGAACTTGAAAAGTGGATTAAGCAGAACAAGGAAGTCGGAAGCCTTATTCAACTGAGGTGTCACAGAAGAAGTCATGACAAAGGTTAATGTTTCAGGATCTCTGAAGAGAGGCATCATGGACAAAGGTATAATACCCATGATCATTGTGGACAGAATGTTCATGATTCAACCAGATGGTGGAACTTATATTGATGTGAATATTATGGCAAAAAAATCACTCTTTGGAAAGTATTGGAACACACAAAATAACATGTTGGGACAATCATCAAAGATCGATTGTGGATGGATAGATTTTGACTCTTGGCACATGAGTACTACAAGTAACAATGTTGAAAAGATCCTACTACTTCAAAGTCTTTGTCGTTGCAGTTTGTTAATTGTCTAATGAGTGAGGATCTGAAAGTCTGAAAACATGAGAAAATGGCCTGGAAACCCAAAGACTCGAAGGAGGATGGTATTAACTTTGAAGACTAGAAGATAAGGAATCTTCAGAAGAGGAAGATGATTTTGTTCAAAGAGAATGTCCTTTGTAAATGTGCTAAATGGGTACCTTATCAGCCTTGATGAAGGGACCCACAATTTGCTTCTTGTGTTCAATTTGAAGTTAGATCTATATGAGTACTATGATGACTCAAATTAAACCCTTTTTCCCTTGTTTTTTTTTTGTGTTTGAATTGTTAGAAATTGATTTTGAAGAAGCCCTAAGCGGCTTATCAAAACTAGATCATAGGGTGCTAACCAGTACCATCCTTCCAAAGGCCTTCTCCAATCATATATTTAAATATATATAATCCTCTCTTCAATTGTACTGACGAAAAGATATGTATATAATATTATTTGTCTCTTATATTTGTTTATGTACAATTGTGTTTGATTTTCCGTTACGATACTTTCACAGGGTTAACATGAGGAAATTTCAAGCGATAGTATAAATCAAAGCTAGCATACTAATGGGAGAATAACCTGCAATTGTTAAATAAAAGGAATGAACATCAAAAGTTACCTGCAAGAACAGACGTGGGCATTGTGTGTTGGAGGAGGAGAACAAAACGAAACATTTTGTCATTGGGAGGGAGAAAACCCAATTTGTCAGCCAAAGTAACAATACCAAGACCAGTTGGAGGCACCAAGAATAATCGACCAAGTATAATGGCTACTGTCGTCTTAAACCCTAGCTTAGAATTTCCAGGACCTGTGCATATAAGATAGATAAATAAGCATGAATCTAGCAGACCTCATTAACATACTGTAAAATCTGTTGATGAAGAACGACGCAAAGGATTTACTAACCGCCCACAAGGTTTCCACCTAGAGCCAGCAATATAGATGGAATCATAGCTCCTCTGCATATTCCAACCAAAAAGATGAAATACATACATTTATAGAATACTCAATGAGCACAAATTCCACTCCGTTAATATGATTACTAATTATTATATGTTCCAACTATGAACAATAACTGAGGAAGAGACAAGGAAATAACACATTGACTGTATGCATTACCACTTTCTCAAATATTTTCAAAACTTGGAATCGGCAAAGGTCCTGAAAACATCTCCTTGGAAAAAATCGGAAAAAAATTGGAAAACCTCGGCAAACATTAAAAAAAAAACATAATTTATTCATTTTTTTTCAAAATTTTAAACATTTTTCAATATATAAAGCAACAACATCATATAAACACATAGGCACATAAATATGGAGAAAGAACTGATATATATGATATAATGGATGCCAAATAAAAACCAATACACCAAAGTCATAACTGAAAGTCTGAAACCAATACAAAATGACATCAATGATCACATATATAAATGTATATGTCCCAAAACTAGCAACTAGCTATATGATATCAAATTATAAATGCCCTCTCCCCCTTTTACGGGAAACAATCAGGGGCTGTTTGCCAGGCCTTGAACTAAAGGCAAAAGGTCCTCGTTGTGCATCAATGGTGGATGGAGGACTAGCTACTCCAATCTGTGTAGAAAGTGGTGTTCCACTTTCAACTAGCTCATCATCCTCCATGGTGTATGGATGAAGCTCCTCCTCCTCTTCTTGTTGTTGCTCCTCCTGGTCCCCTTCCTCTAACCATGTAGGTGCCTCATCCAAGAAAGGCACCTCAACCTCCCGAGTTTTTCCCTAGTTTTTCAAAAAATCACGATTTTTTAAAGCCTCAAAAAATCGGCTCAATGAAAAAATCGCGATTTTGGCGATTTTTTCCGATTAATCGGCAATTTTTTCTACTATGATTAAAACACTGCATGGAAATTGAATGTCTATAATTGAATTGCAAAATAGGCTTCCATGTCATACTCTTAGCTTGGCAAATTGGGACTAGGAAGACAAAGGAGAAACTGAGAATGAAAATGTAAGTCCCTATCTTAGTTCACTTAATAGGACTCGATCAAGAAGCAAGAGTTAAAGGCGTGATAACCAAATGTAGTGTGAATATTCTCAGCCAGACAGAAATGCCAACGGCTTGCATGGATTGACTGGAACCATGAAGGTCAAGGGTGAACCATAAAATGTCCATTTTTGTTATCTTTCCACCTTGCTAATCATTGAAAGGAATAAGCAAAGAATGAGAGATAAAATAATAAACCAACAACAACAATACACATAAATCATACACGAGATTTATCCTGGAAAATCCTTATGGAATAAACCAGCCAACAATAGATCTATTATTTCCCTTGGCCAAACCCTACCAACCTCCTGGGCCCGGACAAGTGAGCCTTCACCACTCAACTCTCGACACATTACAATGGAGTATCACCGGCCAAAAACCCATATTATATACATTAGTTTTTAAGAGGATGGCTAGAAGTATTCTGAGCATGCACAAAATGGTTACTAAAACAAGACCCTCTTCAAGAATCAAGTCTAGCATACTCAATACTTGAGAGATTCAATGCAATGTACTTAATCCAAAACTTCAGAGCGTTCACATAAAATGTAGTGCAAAACCAAAGAACACAAGAGAAGACAGATAAACCCTGAGAAAGATCTCTTGTATTAATGAAAATAAAAAATAGAGATCTATGTTCACTTGCCTCTTCAAGGGGGCAACCTCCTAGAACAAAGCTCTCAAGTACAATAAAAAAATTTGACAAAACATTCATAACATTCTACTCAATATATAGTTATCCATAGAGAATCTTAACTACCTACAAGCCCATTTATAATAACAGTCTACTAACTTATTTGGGCCTTATTATAAAGAAGACCCTTTTTACAATGAGCGACTACTAACTAACTATTTAGTGGGCTTTGTTTGAGGAAGGTGGTCTCATACATTAATAAAGTATCCTAGGTAAGGGGGTTAGGGTAGGACCCTAACATTCAAGCTGTCATATTCAAGGTATCAATGGTAGAGATTGAAGGCAGGTACAAGGGATCAAATTGAAAGAAAACAATATCATCACCACTCCAACAAGACTAAAGAAGTCAAGATTGCAGCACTTACATCACTTTGAGTGCATACAAGTGTAGTTATGAGCTACAAGATGTATGATATAAGTTTCGATGTAATGAATCATGTTTCAGGTCTATCTTCTAGGGATAAGCAACCAAGGTTCAAATGAAGGGGTTACCATCAAACATTGTCTCATCAAGGCCAAATAACAAGAAGGCCACTTATATCAAGAAAAGGAAAAGATCAATCATTCAGTTACGAACTTCATCAAGGAGTAGACCAATCATAAAGGAATTTCAGCAATATTACTTCAGCTCGAATGAGGAGCATCTAAGATATTACCAAACAAAACTTCCATAAACTGCAGCCATTGATAATAAAGGATACCCTTTAAACTCCTAAAGTTCATACAATGTTGGCGACATTACTTCAAACCTATGCTGCAA